>JBBPOR010000317.1:0-26080 GCA_038091555.1 Leccinum sublutescens | reverse complement strand
GACACCAATTTTCAACGCCTTTACGGAGGGCAAAATACGTCTTCGCACGTCAAGGATGCTTTTCACGACCATATTATCCCGTCGCATCGACCTGTCGCCAAGTCGGATGGGTTGACTTCCAAAGGAGATGATGGCGATGCGACACTTCGCACGCCCGACTCCAGTTCAGAGGAATCTCCGTTTGTCAACCCACAGAGATGTGGCACGAAATCTGCGGCACATTATATTTTCCAGGATGTCCCAGCCAACGGTGGATGTGCGGTTGTACGTATAAGATTGACTCCGCAGTCAGTAACCAAGATCTTCAACTTGGACGATGAGGCCGTGTTCGATAGGGTGATAGAAGAACGGCGCGAAGAAGCGGACGAGTTCTACAGTTCGCTTGTACCCGGTCCGATGAGCGACGATTTCAAGCAAATCATGAGGCAGGCCCTTGGGGGCATGTTGTGGACAAAACAATATTATCAGTTCATACACCAGGAGTGGATCGATGGCGACCCTGCACAACCCCCACCACCCCCCGGACGTAAAAACATTCGCAATAAAGTACGTGTTCTTATTTGGTTGCTAGTATACCTGAAACTGAACCCCTCGTCAGCATTGGCGTCATATGCATATCGATGATATTCTTTCCATGCCTGACAAGTGCGTACTTTCGCCTGTTTGATCTGCAATAACAATGATTGACTTGTTCAGGTGGGAATACCCATTCTTCGCCGCTTGGGACACCGCTTTCCACTGCATACCCCTTGCTGTCGTCGACCCTTCTTTCGCCAAGAAACAATTAGATTTATTAACTAGAGAATGGTACATGAAGCCGGACGGGCAGATTCCCGCGTACGAGTGGAACTTCTCTGATGTCAATCCTCCCGTACATGCTTGGTGAGTATGGTTTCCACCTATCTCTTCATATCATCGATCCGATGGTTCCAGGGCGACATTTAGAGTGTTCAAGATAGAGCGAAAGCTCACAGGACGGGAGGATCTACCCTTCTTAGAGCGGGTCTTCCAGAAGTTGTTACTCAACTTCACATGGTTTGTCGCTTGCTTCGACGGCAGGCGTGGTTGATCACGGCTATCTATTCAGGTGGGTAAATAGAAAGGACGCCGGGGGACATAATGTCTTCGAAGGAGGTTTCCTTGGGCTTGATAACATTGGCATTTTCAATCGTTCCGAGCCACTGCCAACAGGGGGAAGTTTACGTCAAGCGGATGGCACTGCTTGGATGGCGTTTTATTGTTTGAATATGTAGGTGCAAGTTGATATATCATTACAGGTTTCTTGATGGTGTCTAGGTTGAATATAGCCCTCGAGCTGGCGAAGCACAATGCGGTGTATGAGGATATCGCCTCCAAATTCTTTGAGGTGCGTCCCTTTCACGTTGGTGGAAGTCTCATTTTTCTGACCAATGCCAGCATTTTATCTTTATCGCTGATGCTATGACATATATGTCGGGAGACAACGAGCTGAGCCTTTGGAACGAGGAAGATGGGATGTATTACGATGTCATCCAGTTCGGCCCCGGAGACGCGATCCAGTTGCCCGTGCGCAGCCTCGTCGGCCTGATCCCCCTTTATGCGACCCTTGTTCTCGAGCCCTCCGTGCTCAACAGGTTACCGGGTTTCAGGAAACGTGTGGAATGGTTCCTCGATAATAGACCCGAAGTATCGGCTCGGAATATGGCGAATATGAGTGGTAACGTGATAGTCATCTTCATCTTATCCTTGGTTTCCTCAGTGTTTTCTAGTCAGGGGCAAGGGAGAACGACGTCTGCTTGCGCTTGCTAGCAAGGAAAGGCTTGTCCGCATCCTGGAGAAGATGCTCGATGAGAATGAGTTCTTGAGCGAATATGGTATTCGATCGTATGTCGAATCATGACACACCTCACCGAATTTCTAATGTAATGCCGTCTAGTTTGTCGAAGCTGCACAAGGACAAACCTTGGGGGATGGATGTGAAAGGAGAGTGGCACGAAATCAGATACTGGCCGGGCGATTCTCATTCCGGAATGTTTGGTGGCAATTCTAACTGGCGCGGACCGATCTGTGAGGACCAAGTCACATTGCGAGCACACGGACTCACAGACTGGCAGGGCTTGCGGTCAACTTCCTGCTCATCGAAAGTCTCCAAAGGTTTTACCAATACTACGGGGACGACCTCCAGGTGGAATGCCCTACCGGCAGCGGCGAGTATATGAATCTCGCGCAGGTTTCGGCAGAAATTCAACACCGCATTATCCACATCTTTGGCCGTGATGTCGAAGGGAAAAGGGCCACCAACGGCGGCAACCCAAAGCTGGACAGAGATCCGAATTTCCGCGATTATGTCTGGTTTTACGAAGTAAGCACGGGTCATGGCTTCTTCAGCCGTGGTTACTGATCGCGTCATCGTTTCAGTTTTTTCATGCGGATACTGGCCGAGGGCTCGGGGCATCGCATCAGACTGGATGGTGAGTATGGAGAGTTCGTGCCTTTTTTCAATTCGTTACTCTTTTTCTTCACTAGGTCGGGCTTGGTTGCCTATCATATCCTGCAGAGCGGAGCGACATGTAGGTTGCCGAGAACTCCACGGAGTAAGTGCCATTCGTTAAGACCCGTGATGCGTTCTTACCATTCTTCCGCAGCTCCGCGGAGCGTGGTCAACCACTACTTCGATGTGAGTTTCATGATTGGCAGCGTCCGAGTTTCAAGTTTATTCACGCGCATTGGCAGGAAACGCTCGATGCGCACTCCGAGTACGGAGATGACCCTCGTTCCTTGTATAGCGCCATGAGCAACATGGAGTTACATTCCCTAGGAGATCTTTCACCCGACGCATTGTAGAGCGGCACAGCGCAATTAGATAGAAAGAGGTGCTTGGCCTATCTTGTCTTGGCAATAATCATAATATAAAGGATTGTAGCAATGCGTGATCTATTACTTAAGGGTACATGACGATGTCCTCCACGTTTTAGATATGCTCAAAGGCATCGAGAATAAGGAGCGAGAATTACAGAAAAAGAGAAAGAATGCGAGGAAAGTCGCGACCGTAGACTCAAGGGGAATGTCAGAAAATTCACAAATGAAGGGCGGGTAATAAACCGTCATAACGCGATGTGGGGAATGGAACGAACAGCAATCATACTAGTACTGGAGTGGTGGATAACTTACGTAACATATAGAGTGACTTGGCCACCCGGGCGGAACGCCTCGAAGGCCATCTGCACGTCTTCAGTAGATCCAAGGGATATCAAGTCACCATCTTCGTCTCTGTATTTCACCCTCAACGGAGTGTCGTCTCGACGTGGACCGCATAGACGAATCTTCTTGCCCACTTTATCCACGAGCTGGCTGAATTCCGTCGATCGAGGAACCTGGATGACGAAGATATCATCTTGGAAATGAACCTTGACCTTCACGGATGAGGGGTAACCGTTATTCATCGATATACTGTCGAACATTTGCGACCTCGATTGTCGGAGTCCTGATCCCGTCAACGAAGATTCACTGGAACCAAACGGTGTTATGGGTGATGAGCTGTTGGGTGATTCCTCTGATGAGCCACGGGTGGATTGGCTGGAGCCACTGCCCCGTTTGCTGTCCACCGTCGCGCCCTGCGAACGATGCGTCCATGCGGTAGATGGGATAGGGGGTGGGGATGTTTGTGCAACATATGCACTAGGTTGACTTGCGCTCCTCGATCGGCTGAGCGGGACAGCATTGACGGAAGTGGGGGTTATGGGTTGGTCGTACGAGGGCGTGAATGGGATTTGCGTGTGCAATGGAATTTGAGGTCGGGCCCACTGGGCGTGCATGTAACTGTTGGTATTGTCGGCTCGAGCCCGGGATTGATCATATCTCCATTGGGGGTGCATATAACCATTGGGGTTGTCGGCTCGAGCGCGGAAATGGTCATACCCCGGAAGAGAATCACGGTCAAGCTGTGGGTTTTGAACAAGTGGGCGGTGAATTCCTAACGGAGTACCGCGCCCCGATGAGGCTATGCTTGATGGTGGGTAATCTTCGTATTCGTCGTCGAGATCGAACTCGAAGCCATCCGCAGAGACAGGTGGTCGGTGACGAGTGTGGGCTGGATGGGGTGGCAGACTATGTACATATTGGGCGTGCGACATTGAGGAAGATGCTCTGTCGTGAGAGACGGGAAGTGGAGACCGCTGGGTGATCGAAGCGGGTACGGAGGCGTGACTGTTGTGTGGAACAAAATGGGAGATATTGCGATCCGAAGCTCGTCGATTTGCTACTTCCCCGATCAGCCTGTTGATCTGGGTCTCCCACTGTTTTAGCTGCTCCTCTGAACGACATCGGAGAGTGAAGTATTCTAAATCGTCATCGCCTCTCCACCATACGGCAAGAGAGTACGGATTAACATTAGAGGAGCCTGAAAATAGTGTGAATTATGAGTTACGAAACGATGTCTTCGCATACGCACCGATCGAGTTTCTTGGGGAGCTTGGAACGGCCTGGGTGACGTTATTCAAGAAGATGCGACCTTTGAGAAGAAGTGCAGTATCCTTCTTCTTGTTGGGTACACCAGGGACAGACGGGACAGAGGTGGAGGGCTGCTTCTTCAGGATGGAGTTATTCTTGCCGGCCCTCTTACCGTTCGGCGGGGGTTGGAGTGCTTCCTTGCAACATAGTATGATCTTCTCGAATAGAAAGACATGGTACTCGCGGTCGACTTCGGATTTAGTGACGGTGAAGATGTCGTCGAGGAGTAGGTTGCCGAAATTGGATAGATGATGACCCTTCCAGTCTTTAACGCGACCTTCGAGGTTGCGCACGGTTTGATTGTTCTCAGCACGTCGCTGTGCCTCGTTGATCTTATCCGTTATGCGCTTCGCTGCAGCGGAACCAGCTTGGAGCTCTTCGAAATGCGGATAATCGACGATGTTTGATGCCTTTACTAGGGACTGCAGACGACGATAAGATGGTGCTGACCAAGATAAAAGAGACAGGTCACTGACATCAAGCAACAGTGGATACTTGCAAATTCTCTGAACAGGTTTGATTAGAAAAGCAGGCAGCTCTGACTTGGCGTTGATCAAATTGTTGTGTACCTGAGAAAGATGGGAAAGGAAGTGTGAGACGTTATTTTGGGATGCAACCGATGTCGACCGTCGTCACACCGACGTGGCTCAGGTAGAAACCAGGCCAGCCAAAAGCCGATGGTGAAAGCACGTACCGACAAGTTTTGCTCCTCTTTGATCATGATGTCTGCGGCGTTGGTGTAGTTGCCACAGTAAGGCTCGTAAACCGCGAACTCGTCTTCCTATTGTGTTTGGAATGGAGGCAGACAATAAAAGTACCGCATTGGGCATGAGCTAGTACCGAATAAGGAAATAGGTAGACTGACGTTCTCAAGGAAATGCAAACCCCAACGTTGGTCTTTCCAAGGTAGTTCAGCAGTGCTCTCGAGGCGAATGAGGAACTTTCTCTGAAAATTGAGCAACTTGTTGAGACCGGGGAAAAGGAGATGGATGGTATCCTGGTCTATTGTGTTGCTCTGGGACAATGCGGTTGCGTATTTCTGGGACGAGTCAGTAAAGGTTAGCGAAAGGAAGGTGTGATGTTGACCTGCATGACTTCCAAATCCTGCACATACTTGCGTTCGGTCTCTACCATTTCCCTGATGATATTATTTCGTGCCGCATCGTGGGCACTTGGAGGTGGGGCAGTGTTGAATGAATGGTTTGCAACAGAGTCTATTGACTCTTGCGATGTAAGGGGAGCGGGAGAGAGTGGGGTTGGCTCGAAGATATCGGAGGGTAAAAGGTCGACAAGAGTGGTAACGGTGCTAACGACCTATGATAGGTCAGGGGACAGGAATCGAGGGAGACAATGCCAAGGGTCGCACCTTGACGAGGCCGTCTGTTGAATGACGATCCCACAAATCTGATACAGTGAATCGTTCGCAGTTGTCGATTTCTGAGAGTCTCATGGCAAACTTTGCGATGGCGCGTTTCTTCTCCTTTTCGTTGGAGACATCGAAGGTGGCCGGATCAGTGGCAATTTCTGCGATAGGATGCATTGGCGGAGGGAGGAGGTTGAAGAGAAAACAGAGGGGGATGCCGAGGGTGAAGCAGTCCCAAAGCTGTGTGACGGGGTCGGTGGACTGGCGGAGGTCGCCGTTGCGCGAGGAGAGGATGAAAAAGTGAGAAAAGTTTGGAATGCGCATGAGCCGTGCACGGAGAGAGGAACATTGCTGGTAGAGAGAGGTCGAGGCAGAGGCTGCTTTGTTGAGGATGTTGTTGTTAGCAACTGGAGTTTCGATGACTAGACCTGGATTTGAAGCGATTGATTTTTTTCGACCGGCGACGTTAGCCATGATGATGATGGAAAGTAGTGAAGGGGCGTCGTCGCGATGAATACCACACTCGTGAACGGAAGATAATACATTTTCACACTCCGAGATAGATACAAATAAGACACAACAATACAGAGTAACAACGGGTGTACCTAGTCGTGTATTCAAAGTCCGCTTGCAGGAGTGACAGAGCGCGTGGTCTTCTCAACACACATCTCTTGACCAAGACCCATGGCACCAGCTCGCTCTGCCAGACGCGCTCACGCTCACGCTCAGAACGTACCACAACCACCACCACCAACAACAGACAATGTAACTCTTCTCTTCTTGGAGCCCATGATGGGCACTCCACTCACAATCTACATCGAAAAAGACGTAGACGATAGGGACGACCTCGTCGACACCATCACCGTAAGCACACTCTCCACTTTTGATCTCCCTCACACCCTCCGCAGAAACACGGTGGTGCCGTCTCTCCTAGTTACAGCGGAACACCCTACATTTTAGGCGAGTCTCCATCTCACACAACTACTTCCCCCACACTCATACACATCCCAGTCGATCCTCACAAGGAGTCGGGCCAAAATCTCTTCCGTCAGTATGCCGGTAAAAAGGGTAAAATCGTTCTTCATTCCCGCTGGGTTCACGAGTGTGTCCGTGCCGGTGCCCTCCAGACGTTTCAAAACAACTGGGCAGGCTGCAAAGTCACTGGTACCGAAAAGTACCACCTTTCCCCACTTCTTAGTCACCCTCTCACTTTACTTCATCTTCCAGGGTCGATCTTCCAGTCGCTCCTCCCTCCCAGAGTGATCCCACCTCATCGGCTCAAGTACCTTCATTACCACCTATGCCCCCTCATCCTCAGACCATCGCAACGCTAGGACCAGCTGACCCTCTCGTCCACCCACCACCCCAGGGTTCCTATGGTTATGCTGTATATGGTCCTCCCATGCACCCACCCCCTCGCGGCATTCAGCCCCCAACTGCAGCACCACCTCAGTCCTGGCAAGCCCCTAACGCCATCGCACCCCAACAGACTCATATGACCCCTCCTCAGCCTCCCTCAGGAATGATCCCTCGCCCTCCCCAACCATACCGAGATGGTCCTTGGGTCACTGGCTTCGATCAACCCCCACCTCCTATGGTCGCAGGTCCGAGCGGCCCGCACTACGCCTATAGGTATCGCGATGAGCAAACAGATTGGGCAACCGCACCACCTAGCGATTACCCTTATGATCCTGCAACAGTTAGTCTGGCACCAAGTTCATCCTCCTCGTGTTGCTTGACCTTCCCGTCTAGTATGAACAGCCTTACGAGCAACCGTATATCCACGATCCCGGCCCTTCGACTGCTGCTGGCTCGTCTAATCCGACTGTTGATAATGCTGCTGGAGACAAATCTCGTGGTCGGAAGCGAACTCGGAACCAGGTATGCTTACGATGTATTGCCGTACTCACCCGCCTCAAGTTTCAGCAGGGAATTCCTGCAGCTGCCCCTTCTACCCTTGTCCTCAATCGAAGGAACCCCCCTGCCCGGTCTCCTACCCCTCCAAACAGAGTGATCAAGAGCACCTATGGCGGGAATCTCTTCACCTCTGACGATGTGTTGTACCTCAAGAAATATATCGATTACTGTCAAGAGCAAGGTCTTGTGCTAAGGTTCGTGCCTCATCACCACATATGTCCCGTCTTTTAATTCTTCTTCGTCAGCCTAAGAGAGATTTGCGAAAGAATAGCTGTAAAGGTTTGTTCGTTTGCCTGGAATCTAGTCATCTTGCTAATCGTTCCACCGCGTAGGCCCCGCATCACACGTGAGCCCTCCATTTCGTTTGCCCAGCTCATCGTATTAACCAGTTCTTATGCAGATTTTATTCATGGCGTCGGTACTGCAACAAACATCAGATTAGGCTTGGCGGGTACTCCATGGACATTGGTGAAACATCGACCCCCCACGAAGAAGATCAGGAGCAGAATGAAGGCGAACAGCTCCGCGTTAGTACCGGTCCTGGGATTATTGCGGCGGCACAGCAACGACTACAGCAAGAGGGCAATCGACCGCGGAATCGATCACCAACTCCTCCAAGGGCGTTGTTCAGGAGTACCACCGGCAAAGGAGTCGCGTTCACGGAACAGGATGTGACGTTCTTGGTTCGCTTCATGGAGTATAGAAAGTGGGTCGAATACGTGGAAGGCAGTGTCCGTTCTATTCACCATCCTTTTACTTCCTGTAGATCACAGGATCGTTTTGATATGGTAGCGTTTTGGAAGGACGTTGCTACGAAGGTTATTCATTATTTGAGTATGATGCCCTCCGCTTATTCTTTTCAATTACAGGCACCGCACCACTCTCGTGCATCGTGGATGAAATTTTGGCGTCGGCACAAGCACGAGCTGAACAGGACTGACACTGATGATCCACTGCCACAACCACCTGAAAAGAAGATGCGGTATTCTCGATCAGACGACATCTTACTTGCCAAATATTTTTTCACAAAGCCCGAGGGCACGTCAGATAAAATATTTCAAGCGTTTGGACGACAGGTATTGTCTCTTGTACTTCATGCGAGGTTCATCCTGTGACCGCCATTATTATTCATAGCACCCTCATCATCCTTGGAAGGGATGGCAAGAACACCACCGGATACATAAGGCGAAGATTGATCATCTCATTCAGCGACTGGTAAACGGAGAGAATATCGATGTTGACGATGGCGCAGCGGATTCAGAGGTTTAACTCAACGAGCTCCTTGTACAGCATCAAAATTTCCTACCGTCGGCTCTTTGCGATAGCATTCTATTGTACACACTTGCCGGAACAATCGAAGTAATTCACACGGACGTGTTGCTGTGGCGCGCCACAAAAACAGGTACTTACATCAGGCGTGCATGTCCGAATCGATCGAATCATTGACACTGTCGTCTCAACGAGCTCCTTGTACAGCATCAAAATACAGCATCAAAATTTCCTACCGTCGGCTCTTCCCGATAGCATTCTATTGTACACACAGCTTGCCGGAACAATCGAAGTAATTCACACGGACGTGTTGCTGTGGAGCGCCACAAAAACAGATACTTATATCAGGCGTGCATGTCGGAATCGATCGATCGTTGTTTCCATCATCAACTTGACGGGTCGACATGACGTTCCACGTCCCACAGGACCAGATTGACAAGGTTAGTGTTCCTCTGTTGCGACGTGCGTTGTGTTGGCTCAATACTCCTTGTCTAGTTTTATCGAGAAGGGTGAGTCACCAAGTTCAGACCTCCAAGAGCCGCGTGGCTCAAGCGCAGACTAGCTACCTCCGCATTCCGAATTTCTTTTCGCAAGATCAAGTTTCGTCCCTCCTTCAACGTTCCAAAGAGCTGTTGACCGAGTTCAACCCGGAAGACCATCCATTGGTGAGTGTCTGATCATCCTCTTGCTACAAAACATGTGAATGAGGCTCTTGTGACCAGACAAAGTTCACCACATCCGACAAAGACCACATCAGTGATGATTACTTCCTCAACTCGGGTGACAAGATCCGGTACTTCCTAGAGGAGGACGCCGTGGATGAGAACGGTAAGCTTACGAGAGATAAGACCAAGGCAGTGAACAAGGTCGGGCATGGTGCGTTGCTACCTGTCAACTTTGAATAGCTGTATATGACGGGACGGACGTGTTGCTAGCGTTACACGCGCTTGATCCCCTCTTTCGCGCGGTAACCCTCGAGAACGAAAATTTGATAGCTCTAGTGAAAGACTTCAAGTTTCATCACGATCCTCTTGGTGAGTACGTTTCCTTACTAGGGAATGTGGGTGTTCACACTAGCCTCAGTCCTTCAATCCATGGTCATCTACAAGCAGCCGGAAATCGGAGGTGCTGGTACATCTATTTTTATGTCGTTGTAATTCTCATTGAAGGCTGATTTTTCGCTTTCTAGTTCCTGAGCACTCGGATTCGTGAGTAACCAACCGATAATTCGTGATTTGAGCTCATTGCCAGTACGGTTCACGTCCAAAAGGACATTCCTCGTAAGTTTCCCTACTTATAACTCACTCCCCAGTACTCTAACCATTGTTCCAGTATACAGTTCCCATCAGCGCTCTCGGGTTCTGGATGCCGCTGGAGGAGTGCACGGAGTCCAATGGAGCACTTTCGTTCCTGCCTGGATCGCATCTTTACACGCCGATCAGCAAACGCTTTGTGCGTAAACCTGAAGGCGGTACTGAATTTGAGAAGCTCTACCCTCCTTACCTTCCCTGGGATTCAAAGGAGGGCAAGAGCTACGTGACGCAACCCTGTGAACCAGGTCCGTTCGTTTTGTACCACTGTTCACCAAATCGCGCTCACGAGATGTCATCACAGGTGATCTAGTCCTGATCCATGGCAGTGTATTGCACAAGTCCGAGAAAAACACGAGCGGCCAGAGTCGCTGTGCATACAGTTTTCACATGATCGAGGGGCCGCCGTGGTCTCGTTATGACGAGAGGAACTGGCTGCAGCCGACACCGGAGATGCCATTTAGCAAGGTCCTTGATGAGCCTCAGAACTAGGGATCAAAAAAAAATCTGAGGTGATCTGCATCACTCAAATGTAGTACTGACCGTGCTATTCAATCGTCGCTTGTAACAGTAATTTGTAAATAGACGAATGTACAAGGGATATAAGCATGTATTTGAACATCCTCGCAGATCCACTGTAGTAGTACTGGATGAACGGCCGCACTTCGTCGGCAATTACCTTGTTTATGATGAACAGTTTGGTCAAGTCAGAGTAACAGCTAATTGTCCTTAGTGCTGGAAAGATCGGAGTGAGTAGCCAAATATTAACAACACTCGGGGTGGAATTGTGAAACTTGAACTGTATTGGATCGAGATCATGAGACAGGAGCTAAATTGAACTTGCAATTCAATCATTGATACTATTCAAGATCATTCTCTAACATTGCAAGATCATCATTTTGCAATAGCTGCCAGTGTGAAGTGATCCAAGTGAGAAGAACATGGTGGTCTGCCTGGCAGACAAACTCATGATATTGATTGGGATGAAGCCTATCAGCAAACCTGCAATCAGACTGAATTATCTCAATGCATCTTACACAACAGGCAGGGGTACCTATAATTGAGTTTAAAAGATTAACAATAATGTATTATTAGTACAACTGTTCAGACCTTCAGAGGATTGGCAAGGATAATTTTTTCTATTCACTTCAAATATAATGTAGGATCAGATGTGTGATGGTAAATCTATCCTGCTTGTTGATAGGGAGGTTGTGCTATGGCAATTTTTTAACTTTTTCAAAGGCAATATTGCTTGAAAAATGTATGTGTTATCTAAAACTATAACACAGTCTTATAGTTTAAATGCCATATCAAGTAAAAGTCTAACTAGCTACTGGCTGAACTGGAACACAATAGGTGAAGGAAAGGAAAACTATTCATTCCATAGATCTCAACAATACAGTGTCAGTATATTAACACTATATACATAAGGAAAAAAATTAAAATATACTGTTCCTCAACTAGGATAGAATGTACAATGGAGTGGCACTCTGTCACAGTCACATCAATGCTGACTCAGATCTGAGCAGCACAAGCATCACATGATCTGGTATTATCTGGACTTGATCTCCAGATGATCTTTAGTATGATCTAAATCATGTAGTGTGATCTTTGATAATTTTGTATAATTTCAATACTAATATGGTAAATTCACATCACATGCCTCTCCATCTACCTGCCTCAAGTTCTCCAGTGGTAACATGCCCCAAGCTCAAGTCTATGTTTCTCAAGTCACTGTTTGGGACTGGTTGAAGCAGATCTGCAAGCCACGCTGCACTTTGCTCAATGCACTTCGTGATGCATTTATTGAGATAGCAAGACTCGATTGTGGAGCACAGTAGCCTAGGTGGGAACTAAGAGAACAGTGGGAGATACTCACTGTTTATAGTCCTGAGGGAATGAACAAGGATAAGAGTATTGCGAGAGTGTAGTAACTTGAGCAAGAAGCTTATGTGTGAGAGAGATGGAAGAATAAGTTGAAGACTTGTTATTGTCCTAGAGTGTATGCTCCAGGTTTATATACAATACAGAGATGTTTGTATCTATGTATGTATGTCTCCTATAAAAGGGAAATAGAGATAGAACTCTATGGAACATCATGGAAGGATGACAAAGTCATGAGTCATCTGCAGTACAATACTGCTATCATCCAATGGTGTTAAAGCCTTATCTATGTGATGAGTAACACAAATAGCGTAAGTAAAGATAAGAAAGATAAGTGATAAGTGAGTCATATTAGTGAGTCATAATGATGAGTCACAATTGAGTCACAATGTGTAACATGTCAGGAATCATGGTATGGATCGAAACAAATCCATGATTCTCAACACTCCTCGTTAAAGTGTAAACATCACATAGAGGGATTTGATGAAGGAAAGAGAATAAGGCCTAAAGCTTTCCTACCAGCTTCAAATGGAACTTTCAACAGATTCTTTGTAAAGATATCTGCAAATTGTATATTCATTGGAACATAGAATAGTTTCATGTCGCCAAACTCTATAGCTTCTCAAATGAAGTGTTCGTGAAGATGAACATGTTTGATGTGACCTTCCTGAGCTGGGTTTGAAGCAAGGAATATGGCTCCATGGTTATCGACACACATGGATATAAATCTTACTCATATACTATAGAAGTCCCATATATATCAAGGAAGTCCCATCAAAGTACTAAGGGAGTCCCATTTGGGTGATAAGAGACTCCCACATAGTCAAAAAGAGCTCTTTTTGGATGCTGTGGGGTTTTATATAGGTCAAAGAGAGTCCTAGTCAGATGTTGAGGGAGTTGCCATGGGAGTACCACTGCATATGTCAAAAAAAATCTGCAAATGTATAAAAATCAATTTCATTGATCATTCTAATTCATGGGACTCCCACCTCAGCAATGCTTACATAATATTTCTCAAAATCCCACAAAAAAGTGTAGTGAAAGATGTCATGGATTACCAAAAAAATATACCAAAAAGTGTATGAAAAGTGTAGTGGACTATCGAAAAAGTGTACCAAAAAGTGTAGTGGACTACCAAAAAAGTGTACCAAAAAAGTGTAGTGAAAAGTGTAGTAAAAAGTGTACCAGTGAGACTCCCATAGTGAGACTCCCACTATTCTCCACCTGTTTGGTTGCTGCTGACATAATAGATCTAAACAGTCTAAATTTGGTTTTGAGAGAACTTTATTTTGGGACATAACAAGTGGCATGCAGTTTTTTCAAGTTGTTGCTGTTGCTTGTGATCACATGATGACTGTGGCTCTTTTTGTCTCTCAACTGTTATCTCCAAACCATTCAATATAGATACCCAACTCTTGTTTGTACCCATTCTCCTTGGCATCTCCTCAGCTGATTGCACATAGAATGGATTTGACCCCAACATAAGACTTGGTCAACATAGCTATGCCATTCCCCACTTCAGTATTTTTGAGCTTGTGGAGATACAAAGTCTGTTGATTTACACAGCTGCAGAAGAAAATCTACAATGTTGGTGCTTCAGAAACTGCATAAAGCCTGATCCACTACACCCAAGTTTAGTTGCTTGGGATTAACAGCAATATTTACCTGGGCTCCTGAATGTATTGTTTTCCACTGGCCCAAAGACAAGATGTTCCATACTAAGTGGGTTGACAATATTTGGGGACTGGGGTTATACTGAAGACTTGCATCAGCCAGCTGAGCTAGGACCTATTATGGTAAGCATACTTAGACTGAGATTGTGATATTTGTCTGATCTACAGGGTACTTTTTCATTCATGGCTGCTGAGCTCTTGACCCAGGAGGGTCTAGATGGCCAAGTGTCTCACATGTTCTGCCATGACCTCGAATCATTTTTCTGGCTGTTTTGGCTGACATGCATCAATATGAATGGACCCTTCTATGATTGTCAACAATCAAGAGACAATGTGACAAATATCAAAAAGCAGGCTTTTTCTAATCACTGTAACTCTGGTGCTGCTGTGCACCAAGTAGCAGCCAAGTGTAGCACATATGTCACTCCTTCCCCCTGTGCACAACAAATGGTAGAAACCCCTTCCAAGAACAACAAAACTATGATACTGAGATACCATAATCTTGACAATGACAATGACACAATGATAGTGACCATGACAATGAAGTTGAAGATGATAACATCAATGACACTGTAGTTGGACAGCCAATCCAGTTCACGCACTCAATACAGGACTATGCCACCTGCATCCCCATACTCCAGTTTGGGCCACTACTGGAACACATCACAATAGCCCCAATTGATGTTTATTAGTGGAAATGCAATAATATTCCACCTGTTGTGTGACATGCTTCGTCTCACATTCCTTGTCACTTTTGTCCTCTTTTCCATCTTGGCTGTTGCTCCAGCTTCATTGTAAATTTTCAGATTTCACAGCTTTTGATATGTTTTTCCCCTGCACTTCCTAGTATGTTCCCCATGTTTTGATACTGTATTTAATAAAGGTTATCAGAGTTGAAAACCTCTAAGCAGTTATCTAGATTGAAAGTATCCATGAATTTATTTTATTTTATTTTGAGATGAGGGGCAAACATTTTAGTCAACTGGAAAGGAGTGAAGCCAGTTGTAGACAAGCAAGTGTTATTGAAATTAAACTGAGCGATGGCAAGCCATTCGACCCATTTATCTTGTTTTTCTGCAGTGAAAAGGTGGAGGTACTGATTAAGTTCACGATTGATGTGCTCCATTTGTCCATCGGTTTGGGGATGATATGCTGTAGACATCTTCTTTTCTATTTTTTAATAGCAATTTGAGACAAAGGAGCATTGTGTCAAAGGTACAAAGAGGACTTATTGAGGGGTTCCCACTCAAGAGATGGCCAAGTGTCCATTATCACAAATCATTTTTCTGGCTCATTTGGTGATGTACATCATTATTTTGACTCTTCTATGATCATTCAATAATAGAGAGATATGGTGACAAATATCAAAAAGCAGGCTCTTTATAACACACTCTGGTGCTACTGTGTGTTACAGCTGGATAGGGTCAGATGTAGACTTAGAGGGTAGATGAAGACTAGGACAAAGGAGTAGTCATGCAAATATAACATCTGGCAAGACACTGAGATGAAGATACTGAGGGGAGGTTACCCCAAGAGGGTGGAGAGGCTGAGGGACAAAGACTTGAAAAACTTAAAGAGGCTTAGAACATTAGGTGTTATTCCAACTTTCAAGTAGCTCTAGCTTAGAAAATACAAAAGTGAGGAGAAAGTCCTTAAATACTACTAGAGATGGAATCACATAGAAGGAGGTGCATCATCTGTGGCAGTATGGAATGAATCAGCTACTGCAGAGGAGTAAGTGTACACTGTAGTAAACAATGATGAAGAGATGAGTCATGAAGATGAGTCATGTTAGAGATGACAAGATGGGATGTGATGGGATCACAAAAGGGAAAGGAAAGGTGAACCATCAGTGATGTGGACTAAGTCATGAAACCACCTGAGGTCTGGAGTACATTGAGTAAACTACAAAGAGGTAAAAGGCAAAGAAAAAGATGAAGCAGAAGAAAAAGAGGGAGGATGATCGTAACACTGTGCCAAGCATAGCATATGTGTCACTCCTTCCCCCTCAGGGGTGCACAACAAACAGTAGAAACCCCTTCCGAGAACAACATCATGTATAGTACTAAGATACCACAACCTCGACAATGTCAATGACAAAAGATAATAATGAAAATGATGAAGATGAAAATGATGACATCAATGACACTATAGTCAGATCTGGAAATAATCAGACACGATGACACCAGTGTATAGAAATGTTTCCTTGGAGTGCTGAGTCATGCAACTCAACTTACTTGAATCAATGGTTGGCAGTTGCAACTACCTCCATGAACATCGATTGGAACATGTTGATGGCTGGAATTTCAAAGATGTCACCTTCAACACTGCAGCCACTATGCTGCAGCTGCTTTTGGTCAGCAGCAGACCCAAAGATGTGAAGAGTGTCAAATATAAACAGACAGCTGTAAGTTGGACTTGTGTGTTTGTTGTGAAGTTGTGAACCATCATTTACCTGGGCATCTCTTCAGTTGAAAGGGACATACATCAATATCCAGATGTGGTGTAGCAAGTCCTGTGGCAAGTCCTGTGTCTCCTGGGATAACAAAAGGGGTGCAAATATTGTAGGCAAAGCAGTGGAGGAGATGTTCAAAACATTCACAGAGAAGGTGTGTTTCCTTTACAAATACCATAGTAGTAGTTGCCATTGTATTTACTTGAATAGCACTTGCACATCGATCAGTTTCAGACAAAGGGCTGGAAATATCTCCAGAAGATGGAAGACATACTTCTGGGCAACACCAGCACCAACACTCCCACCAACAATGGATCAAGTGTCCTACCTCTCATTGATCAGACTCTTTCCACAGCTCCTTCCATCAATCTGGTTCTTTCCCAGGCCATTGCTTCTCCCATTGATCTGGCTCTCTCATCTACACTGTTGCCGGACGAAATGGATTAATCAATCAATTTTTCTCCTGCAAATCCTCCATTATCTGTGCTTGCTGCTTCCTCAGCTCCACCTTCAACTAAGCTGCTACAATGCGACTAGGGCATGTATCAACACAGCCAAGTCATAACTACTATGAATGGATATATTAGGTAGCATGGATTCCATGTGCTTATGGATAGGTATGAAAGTGCACATTTAGGGATAGTGCTTGGATGCCCAGATCAAGACCTCGTGGGAAGGCTGGGAGTGCACATTTAGGAGTGAGGCCGGAATGCGCGAATAAGTACTTGTTGGAGAAGCTAGGTAAACACAGATAGTGAAAATAGAGTAGCGATGTGCACATTTAGGCACTGTGCTTGAATGCACATATCAAGTGTGAAAACAGGAGGGTTTGTAACAGGGCACCATCAAATTAACTGAAAAAACAAGGGTAGCTACTGCAGGTATCTCAGCAAAGTCACAAAAAAGGACAAACAGTACCAACAGTAACACTTCAGTTCGACCACCACTAAACTGAAAATTGCCTTAAAAGGCCTCAGCTAGGCATCCCATGACTGAAGGCACAGACTTGAACTCTGTAGAACATTCTAATAATGAAATACCAACACCAAATGGTGGTCAAGGCTGTTTCCCGAGCATCATTGAGGTTGAACATCCTGAAACAGAGGCTGAGACTGCAAAAGATGAGCTCCGTTCATCATTTCATCATTTCTAATGTGGAAAGATTTAATGTTAGACATTTAACGTGTCAGGAATGGAATGAAACTCATCTGTTTATGCATTCATTGGCATTAGAAAGGTGAATGGTTGTCAGGCACATATATTCAAGTGTGCTGGACATAGATGCAGATTTATGATCAGGCGCTTCTTGGATACTAAAGAAATCTAGTCCACAGGCAACATGTGTAAGCATATACAGGTATGCTGGGGGCATGATGTACTTGATGCCATGGACAAGGCAAAAGACCTGGATGAGGTCCATACCAAGATTATTAAGGGTATTCTGCGAAATAGGTCAATTACAGCTGCATTTGAATGGAAAGGGAAAGGGGCTGTAACTTACAGTATCCATCAAAACACACGCTGTGAAATACAGTGAGATATTTAGTTGAAATTGATTTGGGATTGTTCTTGCAGAGCGGAGATTGTCTGTTGGGTTGCAGAGAGTTTGCACCCGTTTAGTATAGTAGAAATTGGGTGTTCTTAAGCTTAATGAAGACAGGACAATCAGGTCTTACAAGACTTCGGCATGTCAGAAAAGGATAACAATGCAGGATGGATGGATGAGCTCAAGATGATGAGCTGTGATGAGAGAAAGAGACTGCAAGAAGAGTTGTTGCCATTGAGGTTAGCACTGGCTAAGGTAATGTAAAATGTCAAACAAAGAACTATGTTACCTGCTTGCTGACTTGGCCCAGAGTCTAGATCCATAAACTAGCATACAAAGTGATCCACTCCACCACCATCCTACTTCCTGCTTGAAGGCAAAACTTGCAAGATTTAAATCAAGACATCAATCACATAGTAGCCACTAGATGGAAACTTGACCTTTGATATGCTCAAGTTTGCACTTGGATACAGGGAGGCAGTTGACTTGATTACAGAGTGCTGCTGAAACTTGAGGAAACTTGAGATGAGAGATACATTGCTGGAGGAACTGTAGGATGTTCTCAAGGTATGTACCTTGTGTTTCTCATGAGAATGATGTGGCGATGTTGGTAACCAAATATAGATTTTGAAGGACACTACCTTGTTTTTTTTTAAGGCTGTTCTACTCTGAACCTATCCACTGTGATTCCAGCAATAGATATGATATATGAGGCACTTACAACCAAAGCAGCTGATGAAACTCTCAGTCTATCTATCTGTGCTGCAGTTCAAATCAGATGTTTGACTATAAACGGGTACTACACACTTATCAATGGTTCTGAAGTCTACTGGATTGCAATGAGTAAGCTTGGCACTGCAATTCTGATTTACATCATTGGGCCACTCACTTTTGTTTTTCTTTTGAATTACTACATCTTGACACAAGCTTCTGTATTTCAAGACTGCTGGCTGGGAAGACGAGTGGATCAAGACCACCAAATCATTGGTACAGAATTAATATGAACAACACTACTGACTGTTGAACCTGGACGCTGAGCCGGATGAGGATTCAAGTGTGGATCTAGTAACTGACAGTATATCCAGGGTAAATATATTTGACAGTATATCCGTGCTTGCACCTCCAAAACCAACCACTCTCCACTGTGAACTTGATCAATATCTCAACACTGACATTGAACATAACACGGACACACTGCTATGGTGGTATGAATACTGTGCTCTCTACCCCCACATATCATGCATAGCCTTAGATGATCTCTTTATGCCCGGTAAATTTTTTCTTGTAAGATTTATTAAATAATTGACTATTTAACAGCACTTTGGTTGACATTGAACACTTCTTCAGCCATGGTTGACTCCTGCTCAGTCACATACATTCCCAGTTATCCTTAGAGTTGACATGTGCACTTCTTTGTGTAGGCCATTGGAGCCTTCTTAAATTCATCAAATCAGAAGATGTAGCCATTGTGGCCAGCTTGCCGGATGTTGCTGGCAAGGAGGCAGAGTTAGAGGATAGTTGGGATTCTATCAGTACTACGTCTTAGATACAAGATATAAAACTCATAAATATGAATACCCGCAGGTGAACCCACCATAGCTATGAGAGTAAGTATTCTGTTACCCATAATAAGGCCCATATCTTTTTTAAGGGCATGTGTATATGTTGGGGTATGGCTACAGGTTGAGTGTTTGATACCCATGGTCTACCTGTGCAATTGCTTATAAACGAATCCAAGCAACCAGATCCACTATCACAGCAAACAGAGGCCGTTTTTTCTTCACAGAAGCCCCTCCCCAATGGCTGCACCAAGGAATATGATGAGGATTACCCCTCCCCCTTACACAACCTCTCCTTATCACCCTACCCACACTTTGACCTGGGATTTTGCTACAACCTGGATGATATTGATTGGATCTCTACTGAACTTGGCATCCCCTGGAGACCATCAAAAGACATCCCCTTTTGTGATGCCCCCACCTTCATTGGCCTAATCTGGAACCTATCCAACCGCACAGTACAGCTGGCCAAGTCAAAGCACATCAAATATGTCAAGGCGCTCTCAGACTAGACCCTATGGTGCACACACACCCTTGATGAAGTATAGAGCCTCCTTGGCAAGCTGATCCACACCCACAAAGTATACCTGGATGGCAGACCATACCTAATTAATCTTGAGGCAATGATTCCAATCTTTGGAGATACACCCTACATGCCAAGAACACCACTACAGGATACCCCTGACAATATTAAATGGTGGATCTATTGTCTCACCTTCCCTCTACCTTCCCCTGCCATCCCATCTCCACAATACATCTTCAACCCCCTGGCATACTCTGATGCGAGCTCCACAACTAGCATTGGCATTTGGCTCAACAGGCACTGTTTGAACTGCTCACCCTTGCAACCCTCCATTCTAGAGTTACAGGTTTTCAGAGACAACCAAGGGATCATCAAGGCCTGGTAGCGCGGCTGCAGCCACAACTGCCCCACCAATGAGGTCTTCAAACATGTACAAGCTGCTCTAGCTAATGCCTGGTGTACCATCTATACCCATGACATCCCAAGTGCCGACTACTACACTGATTCTCTTTCACGCAAGGTATATCCCACCATGGATCGCCTCCTCCTCCCCTTCCCAATTCCCAAGCCACTCCACCCCTTCATCCTCAATGTGGCCAGCATCCCAGCTCTACTCTCTACCTCCTCTTGCTCCTGCTGACCCAAAAATCCAGATATTGCTCCTGCAGGCAACTTGGAGTCACTCAAATGGTAAGCACACATACCACTCCTAACCTTTCCTCCTAATCCTCCCCCCTAAAAAAACCATCCCTAGGCCCCCACCATACCCCACAACACCCTGCCCAAAATGTTTCACCCAAGAACACCTCATCCTCTGGCACTCCCACCACCTCCAGCCTCTATCACCCCTTCACCACTGAAGACAATGTGGACATCTACAGCACCATCATGCAAGCCTAGGCACTTTCTACTCTTAAGTCATATGAGTCAGGTCTGCTCATCTACCACATCTTCTGCAACCTTGGCAAGGCCATACCCAAAGAGCAGCACACACCCATGTTCCCAACATCTTCACTGCCTTCATTTCATTCTTTGAGCAGACTCTTTACAACTATGATACCATGGCTACAATCTGAATAGTTCATTCACACTATGGATCCAATCATGAGGGAAAACATGTTCATTGCATTTCAAAGTGAACTATGCTACTAGACAACAAGCTGGGTAAATACATTACATTGCAGCAAGTGCATATTCTTCATTATCACCCTCCTTCTAGATAGAGGCCTTCTTGAGTCCAGATCTGGATGCAGTTAATACAGGAACAAATTAAAAGATGGATAACTTATCTAGCCCTCTTTGCCCACCTCTCCAAAGCCAAAAGAATGTCACACCTCTTCTCATCATCAAGGACTTGGGATATCAGGCCATGGAGACATTCATACTCCTGTGCTTCTAAAGTCCTACACAGCCTATCAAGGTCACATACACTATCATGGTTTGAGAGGCAATGTAGAACAGCTTTGATCTGTAGTAAAGTCAGCATCACAAGGCAAAGACTAAAGATTGGGCAACAAATACCAGTGGCAACCAGGACAATAGCAGCAGGGTAAATATTTGTCCTGAACTCACTCCAAGTTGTTCCCCAATAATTTCTGACTTGTTCCATAATATACCAGTAGAGCACCTTGTGTGCAAAATTTTGTTCAACAACCTGCATAAATATGGCAATATACCAATATAATTGGACATGGAATGACAGAACCTCCAATGGAGTTTAGTAGTCCACAAAGAAACTTCACACCCAATATCAGTGCATTCATATGAGCCTTGATCTATGCTGACTCTTCTTGATTTGAATTGTGTGGTGAATTAAATTTGTAAAGTCACTACACAATTAAAAAAAGCCTCATATCGCTAGTTTTCCGCGAGCATTTTAATCATATCACATCCAGATTACATCAACTATTGCATCATTGGAATCAGAAAAATATGGGCTATGACTTTTCAGGTAACACCAAAAATTAATAATGAGTTTTCTTTTAATACTTTTTCACAACTTTGGATTGCCCCTGTTATGCGAAGCAATAACAACTACCTTACTACTTTAGACGAGGTACTCACAAAGAGACCAATCAAGTCTTTAGTATAAGGACAGAAGGAAAGATCTCACTTGTGGGCAGTCAAGTGGAGGAAGAACTAGTAGATAATGCTGTATTGTGCAGAACTAGCTAAGGAATACCATCATGCTACTGGGGTATTTATAGGAAGTGCAGAGAGCATGGACCAAGCAGTGTCAGTAGCAGTGAAAGAGAGAAGGCCATATTGGGAAGTTGAGATAAGAAGATAGATGATAAGGAAAACAGGCGATAAGAGGACAAGGACTCGGAGATAGAAAGATAAGACAGTCGACTGAGAGGGAGACTAGTTGATGGCTCGGTCGAGAAGGAAATGAGTATTGTTTACAAGGTAGATAAAGAAAGGAAGAACGTTGAAAGAAAAAGTTACGTCCACAGCTCTTAGTCCTTTGAAGTCAACAGTGATTGTAACATTACCTCCTGCATAGGTTGGAGGCCCTGCATCCAACAACATCTCAAGATGAACGATCTCCAGAATTGTGTTCAATGGCATTGTCTACATTGCTATCCCCATGGCTAGTAGGTTCATCGCTGAAGGGGCAGTCCTCGAGGAGGTGGCTGGGGGTGTGGCAGAGGGAGCATACATGGAAAGTGGGACAGAGGTAAGCTGCGTGTCTACACCTTCTCTACTGGCAACACCAATAAGCAATGCATTGTGCATTGATTGTAAGAGTGATAGTCATAGGAGCAAACCAAACAAGGGGGACCCGGGTTGACACGGTGTGAGGATCATTGCCACGAAGGTCCTGCATATAGGTAGGGAGGTTATGAGGTGGCGGGACGGGGTGCGTTTACTGGGTCTATTGAGGGGATTGGAGAGTATGGGTCGTCTAATAGAATATGGACCGGGAGGGGAGGTGAAGAGTCAAGCATTTCATTGACGACTAAGCGAGGGCAAGGGGGGAGTTGAATCATTGTTTCTAGAACTAGTGAAGGGGGAGGTAGAAGAGCTGCTTGAAGCAGGGGCCAGAACATTCAAGATGGGAGCAAGACCGATGGTAACGATAGCATACATCTGGAGGATGGATCTCACGAGGGCGTGGGCGTCATGCTCATTAAGAAAGGGGTTGGTATAGTCCACAAGTCTTTCTCAATAGCATTCTTGCTCTTGTTCCAATGATCCTTCGCAGAGGGGGTGAACAATGGGCCAAAGACAATGGGTAGGAAGGGTGGCGATGGCATCAGAAAAAGAGGAAGTGGCAATGAGGGAGATTAGGTGAGTTCACATGTCAGCGAGACCATCAGTTATAGCAGAGTGGACTTGGGAAGAAAAGGAAGTGTAGTTATGAAGAGAATGATATGCGAAAATGCGAGAATAAACTTGATAAAGAGCAATATAGTCATACATATTTTGAGAAGAAACACTGGAGAGAAAAACATTTCATTCCACATTGTGGAGGAGATCGGGAGTTTGAAGAACAATAGTGAAAATGGTGTTTTGGATGGGAGTGTCAAAGAGGTGGGGAATGATTGGGTTGGAGGTCAGGGACGAAGAGGCAAGGGGTGAGAGAGTCGTCGTCGTTGGAGTGGGAGGACATGAGGATCATGGAGGGAATTGAGTTGGTTGTTGTCCTTTATAGGTGGAAAGAAGTTTGGAGGCATGGGAGAGGTTTCCTTCAGGTTCCCAGGTGTTCTCCGACGAGGGCCATCCTTTCCAAGATACAAGGTATTGTTGCTGGCCATGAGTTCCTCTGTGGGAGAGGATTTCGCATACTTCGTATTCTTCTTCTCCATTGATGACTTCAGGAGGGGGAGATAGGAAGTTCAGACCGTGTTCAGCAGTCTCCTGATAGGAGGATAGTTTTGAAGCATGAAACATGTTTGTGATGTGCCACGTAGGAGGGAGTTTTAATTGATAAGAGAGTGGAGATAGGACCTGAGATACTTCAAATGGTCCTTCTCTTTTTGGAGCGAGTTTTCTAGAAGAGTATTGAAGGTGGAGATTTTTGTTATTGAGCCACACCCTATCTCCAACTTTCCAAGGGTGAAGTGGGAATGGAAACATTCCTTCATGAAGTATTGGGCACGTTCATGTGCCTCAAGGGCTTCTTTTCATGCTTCGGATAGCAAAGATAGACGAGTTTCGAGTTCGGGCAGGAAGGTTTTTCCGATAGGAGGATAGGGGCGGGGTTTGTATCCAAGGATAAGAGAAAAGGGGGTTTTGTTGGTGATGAAATGGATGGAGGAGTTATGGCAGAATTCAGCCATAGGGAGTAGTTTGGACCATTGATCAGTGCGTCCTTCACAGAAGATTCGGAGATAAGTTTCAAGTTCTTGGTTGACTCGTTTAGTTTCACCATCAGTTTGGGGGTGGTAGGTGGAGGAGAGGGCGAGATCATATTGTAGGAGATGAGCCAGTTCTCGAGCGAAGGTGGAGGCAAATTGGGGACCTCTATCAGAGATGCATCAATCATGAAGTCTATATCAAGGGAAAATGTGAGTAAAAAAGAGTTGGGCCATGTTGGTGGCGGTGATGGTTTTCTTGCAAGGAAGTAGAATCACCCCCTTTGTAAAACCATGGTTGACTACAACCAAAACAGAATCAAAGGACTGAGAGGGAGGGAGATCAGTGATGAGATCCATAGAGATCTGTTGGAAGGGATGGTTGAGGAGGAGGCAAGGGGAGAGAGAGGGGGAGCAGATGAGTGGGTATTGACCTTGTGGGATTGGCAGGTTGCACAACCAAGAACAAAATGACAGACGAAGGTGGAGAGACCCAGCCACCAATAATCACAAGTGAGAAGATTTTGAGTGTGGAGAATACCGTCATGGCCACCAGCCGGGGATTCATGAAGAGAACGGACGAGATCATGACGAAGGGAAGGAGGAATAAAGAGATGATGACAGAAATCCAATTTAGAATCGGAAAAAGTCCAATCAGAAAGAGAAGCACGAGGGAGAAGGAAGGTGCCTTCGTTGAGGGCAGCGGAGGCAAAAGGGTCAGAAGCAGTGAGGGAAGAAATTTTGTCGACAAGGGCAAGATCAAGAGAATTAACAAAAAGAGAATCAGGAAGGAGGATCACATCATGATTGACATCAGTAATCCACTTTGCTGCTGGATGGTGCTGGACAAGCCTGTCCAGGTATCACAGCATCACAGGAAGGTCCCCCTGTTACCAATGCTATAACAATGCTGTCACAGCCGTCAGTTGTAACTGGCTGGTTCCGCCTGTATAGCAACCACTGGCTGTGCAAACAGAACCAGTCTGAACCGCGCTGTCCCAACCGGCAGTGGCTGCTGTACAGCGCTGTCCCAATTGGCGAGTGCCAAGTAGTGCAGACAGCGCTGTGTCCAATCGGTGGTTGCCGTACAGTGTGGACAATGCTGTCCATCTGTGCCCAATCAGCGGTTGCTGGACAGCATTGTCCCAAATGGCGGTTCCTGTACAGCGTGGACAAGCACTATGCCCAATCAGCAGTTGCCGGCATACTGCGCAGCCTGTACAGAGTATGAATGACTCACCAAGTCTGTACAGTCACAAACACACTGTCAGCGCTGCATTGATCGTGCAGTGCCGGACAGGGTGTTCTCGTTCTGTAGCTATTGTTGTCACTCGGGCGAACGAAACAATAGACAATTTATTCAAACCAATTAACTATGGAGTAACTACGAGCGAGTCTACTACACGATGGTCCATACTGGTGATCAGTCCAACACAACCTGCCATTCTGATGGGTTGATAACCGGTTCACCATATCCTGTCCTTTAGAAGTAGTAGTATCAGTATTTTGTATTTGGAGACGCAAATGATACGTACATTCCAATTTGCGCCCAGTTTTTCAACATGCAGTCAAGCTTCTGACTGTGATATGGATTGGCTGCAACATTGTTCAAGAGCTTGCACAGATTGTTGTAGAACCCCTCCAATTGGTCCACACTGAGGGGCATGCGCTTGTAGAACCTGTGCTTCGCATATATTTCCAAAATGAAATGAATCTGGAAAGTGTCAGTAACATAAATTAGAAGAGAATGTGTGCAGACTCACCATTGCGGCAACAAGAAGCATTGCCTTTT
>JBBPOR010000316.1:0-26081 GCA_038091555.1 Leccinum sublutescens | reverse complement strand
CACTTCTCGCTAGTCTGGAATTCAATATTCGACAACGCATTCTATCTGACTTGGCTACGCACGAGCCAGGCACTCAAGATGACACCCTGAGCATCCAGCATCTCATCCAGTCCAAAGCTCAATTTACGCCACGGGATAACGACGAGTCAAACAGTGGGATACTAGACACGAACACGAGTCCAAGGATATACATGGTACGTACCATGATTATTGTATCTCCAACCCCCACTTTCTGATCGTTTTTACAAGTCGGAAACTCGGGCACATTGTAATATTGCATTCGGAGAAATGGTTGCAAACTTTCCCGACAAGAATGTTCAAGATGAAGTTGATACATTGATTCCGGTTCTCGTGGATGTTTTGGATCACGCACCTCACATTGATTACGACCAATCTCTGTCATGGGACGGTGAGCATGTCTACCATTCCATCTCTTCACTCTTATCCTCCTCTTATAGAATGGGCACTTCCGGATCAGCTTGTATACACAACGGTTTCTGCTCTCTTACGAGTTTGTTCCATTCACCCGGAACGGGTGGATTGCGCAGTCGATGCTATCCTACGATTCATTGCTCAAGTAGTGCAACAGCTCCCAGAAGCGAGCCGTGAGTATTCTCGATTATTTTGAGTTCGGGATTTTCGACGAATATTGTTAGCGCTTGAGGTGTTGACACAGTTAACTCCGTCTGTACACGGCCTCTACCGTGCAATCACCTCGATGCTCTTTCCTTGGACAATGACACAGTGGCAACTTCTATCACATGCTCTTGCCAGTCTAGTCCAGGATCCCATTCTTGAATGCATCAACCAATTCCTTCTCGATATTCATGAAGAAGCTGAAGAAAGTCCAGACCCAAAGACTTTTTTCTTCTGTCATGCTTTCATCACACGCTACATCAACTTTGGGAGGCCTCTGAGTGGCTATTTTATTGTCTGCTGCGTCATGGAGTTACAATGGACTGTGCTTGCTCAAGCACTTGTTACCGTCTCGGCAGAGGGTATTCGGTATCGAGGGCCGCTGAAAGAAGCTGCTGCCGCCAATAAGGCTTGGCTGAGTTTGATGAAAAGGGCTGCGAAGAAGTTGCCTTTGGAGGATGGGGCGACGAAAGATGCCTTGCGTTCTACTACAAGTGGATCTCTGCAATGCTTCAAAGATCTATTGGTACAGATACAGGATATGGATACAGAGCCTCACATTGACACATATGCATGGGAGACGATGTCCGAAAGCTTAGTACGTCTCATTCTCTCCAAGAACGTAAATGGTCTTACTTTGCTTCGCAGAAATTGGCGTCTGTATGTTCCGTTGCCTTGGGAGAGCTTGATCCTGACCTTTACGCCTGTCTCGGTCTGCTGTTGAGCGACAAGACTCCAATAATGGACAACTCGGTCCAGGAGGCAGCTCTCAAAGCAATGACTGTGCTCGTCCAGAGCTTCCCTGACATTGCGAAGGAGCTCGTACACCACCTACGTCGTTTCGTGACCTCTCCCCTCCCGATATTTGAGTTCACTTTCGGCGACGAAAACCGCTCTCCCCCACCGCTTACGGCCGCAGCAAAATGTTTTGGTTTATGCATCAAGGTGAGACTTGTTCAAATTGTAGTGAATTTGTCGTTTATTTCATTGGATAGCTGGCCCCAGGAGAAGATTCTATCATGTCCAACATGTATTCCCTCCTGAATTACATCGCTGCAACAAGCCAGGAGATTTTGGAGTCTTCCTCGCAACAGCTTCTACACAATCCACTTTATACGCCTCCTTTGTCGTCTTCTAGCGATGAGCTCAACTTCGAAAGCGAAGATGTGGGTCTTCGGGGTCGTTCCGACGAGGAAAAGCGTCTTATAGGTATCACTACAATATCCATTGTGACACGGCTAGCTCTGGAATTTGACAAGGAAGAGGTCACGAAGCTGACAATTTCTATGCTGCTGCAGAGGTTCCTTGGTGCAGAACCTACCGTCGAGGCAGCTATTGCGTACAACTTGGTGGACTTAGCCTTGGTTGCCCCTGAGGATGCCTTCGGTGATGTCATCCGTGCGTTTTCAGCTATCAATCGTACAGCAAATCCAGAAGACCCTAGGTTCTCTAACAATATGGTAGGTTAATCATATCGAAAAATCCAGAGTTCCCACTCACTACGGCACGATTAGGTATTGGCAGCTCAGACCAGACTTGCTCGAGAAATCGACAAAAGACCTGATCTCTATGATGTATACTTGGAGGAACTCCTTACTCTCTTTTCTGACAAAGGCGTGGCGATTCAAAATGCTGCTCCTGCGGGACACAATTCGAAGGTCGGCTGTTGTCCCCTGTCTGCTGGCGCCATCATTAACGACAGGGGGGTTCGTCAGATCGAAGAGATGATAGCACAGCTCGCCTCGCTGCTTCTTCCCATTGAGGCTCTCCTGGGTCACGCTGACTTCACACCCCATGTCAATGCTACCTCCGAGCTGACCAATCTGTTCCGCAACTTGTGGTTCTTATGTGTTCTTTTCCAATTTACTACCTCTGGGGAGGAGGACAGAGAGAAGAGTGCCATGGCATGGCTATCGCCTGCGCTTGCAAAGATTGCGATGAAAACACCGTGCCTCGTTCTTGAGGGTGTATCAGATGCGGTAAGCGACTTGGAGTATCGTACGGTTGTAAGGCACGAATACGCACACTCGGTATGTTTTTCAGTCCTATGGCCCTATGGTAATAAGATGTTAATCAGCTGCAAGGTTCTGGCAAAGCACCGTGCCTACCTTACACGACATATTGCCTCGGGCGCTAGCGACCTACGGTCATTATCAACGGGTCAAGTCATCTTTTTGTTGACTATGCATGACATAGAATCAATGCGTTCTGCGGCTGGCTTACCTTCTTCTCTGGTTTCCTATTTCGCCAATCCAAGCTTGAATAGACAAAACGGTCTGAATACATGCATGGATGCTGTCGCTGACAAAGTGTGCTTTGTCATTTGATTGGCGCAGGCAGAAACTCACAGAGCAAACAGGTAATTCGAGGGTGCAGTGCTGAACTGAACATCCAAGCTGCGGAACAAGCCCTTCCTAGCGATCTTTCCTCAGAATTGTGCAACTTGCTTGTCGCCAGTACCCACCGTATTGCTCGTGCTCGCGAGGTCGCGTCGAGGTACCTTAATCGTCTGATCACCTCGTTTCCGTCTTTGATGTGTGACGCGACACTTGTCTATGCAATTCTTGAGTGTCTCACACTCCTGAGACGTGCGTGTGAGAATGAATACCTTGACGAGGTTAGTACTATCCTCGATCAAAGATTATGCGTTCTCACGTTGCCATCTTAGTACAATCCCATATACGAATTCCACTCTGAGCGGACGGGTATACGTCTGCAGTTGACAGACGATTACAGAGTCAGAAATGATATTCTTCGGCAGTTGCAAGATCATGCAAGCAGATGGTTCGAGCTTGCTTTGAGTCGCGCTCCGATAGAGCTGCAGTCAACTCTCCAGGTTCTTCTTCTCCGTTCCTGACGTGTAGGACGCAAAATAATTCCTACTTCACAGAAATACCTTGCCGCAGCACAATTTTTTACTGGCTCTGATACATCAGAACTTGGTGCATCTATGGCAGAAAAATTTGCCAAAGCCTTCGGGCCGCCACATCGACAGCTAAGTAAGTGACCCTAGTACCAGTAACCACCAAGTTTCTGATCTCCTTTAGCTTCCCTTCATTCCCTATCTAACTGGGAATATGATCGTGCAAAGGTGCTTGCGAGCCAGCTTGCTAGTAAAGGTTACTTTGCAGGCGAATCCGCAGGTCTACGGTTGGCTAGTCGAAAAGGCAGGTGGTTTCGCGCAACTAAAGATAATGTCTCATATATATTGCAATGTGTAGCCCAAGACGTATTGGACAAAGTTCCTCCGCAAAACGCAACTGTCACCGACATCTTAGCCCTGAAGCAAAAGATGGGGGATACCATGAACGCTATCTTGGGGAAGACAAGCACTTTGACTGTCCAAGATCTCAAACGCCTACTATTTCGCTGCGCGGCGACTGTCATAGCGTTGGACAAGGTGGATACCAACATGGTCTTTGATGCAATCTAATGACTGACGATCGGCAGTGCGAGTACACACTCCTGCATTACCTTGTCAGTCTGCCATTCGAGGTGTTCACACCATCTGCCATAGCTGCTGGCATTGAGGCTTGGACGTGGGTCATAGCGGAGAAGCCAGGTACCGAGGTTGTTCTGATAAGCGAGATTTTGGCGGCTTGGTTTGCTACAGTGAGAGACAGGAGGGGTGTTTTTTCGCAATCACTGAAGTCAGATTTTTTTCCCGCTACCTTCGTGATTCATGCATTGACTACGTCAACCACAGCTACGATGACCCGCTCTGCGACGCCATCGGATACAGCCCTACAGACAAGGAAGAGATCGACCGTGCAACCTCCCACGCGCGACGTCTTCTTTTGCCACATACACTTGTTTTGCAGATGTTGTTCAGTCGATTGCAAGCTGCTCGCTATCGTCGATCAACAGTCATATTTCTTATGCAACAAATCATCCTACGGTCTACCCACGCATACAAGATGTTCAGGTGGGTTAAACATCAGAACATGTTGAATCTTTCACTCACTCTACTCCAGTACACATCCGCTCGCCCGCGAACTACGATATTCCTTCCTTTTGTTTGGTTTTGAGACATTGAAGAGCTCGAATCTGGATATTTTTTCTGAGTGTACGACACGTGAAAATCTTTATCGCACGGCGTACGCATGGTTTGCGGTTCGGCCCCAGTAGGTGTCTCTATCTGCTTGGCGCTTTTGATGTTAACCTTCTTTGCAAGATGGTCTTTCGGGGCGAACCGGGTTCAGGTGGATGCCGACATCAGAGTCCTCTCGGAGTTTTTTGGGCATCTTGAGACCGACTCAATTCGGGCTCATTTTTCACTATCCAGCCTACCGCCTGCCCAGTCAATCACGAAGAACTCCCGTGTGTGCAATTATCGCCTTGCATGAGTCAGGCTAATATTCAACAGTCTATGCTATCCGTCTTAAGAACATAATCCATCCGCTCCGAGTACTCGTAGAAAACGAGTTATGCCGACTTACTGTGTGGGCAAATCCCAGCAACTACACAGATAGGGGTCACGACCACCCTCGGACTCTTGAAAGGATGGTACCTGAGGTGAGATTCTGTTCAACTGTTCCCAAACAGCCAACTCACGCTTGAGTAGAGCAACTGGGCTATCGTTATACGGGACGTGTGGGAGATAGATCCAGCTATAGCCATTCATATGATGGAGCGCTTCAAAAGTCCCGCAGCCCACGCTGAGGTTCAGAAGCTTGTTCGCAGGAACCCCGGTGCTGCTTTGCATACACCGGAAGGGTTACGCTACCTGATTGATGACGGCACCCGTCTGGATCAAAGGAGGGAACTCAAGGTTCTGTCTCTTCCGTATGGGGTTCTGGCTCTAGGCTGATGATCTCGGTAGCATGTCCTGCTTTGGGGCCCCGTTCCACCAGTAATTGCCATAACATTCTTCGAAAAGAAACATAACAATGATCCCTACTTGCTTCAATACGCTCATCGGGTTCTCAAAGAACACCCTGTCGAGTTGACATTCTTCTTCGTGCCGCAAATCGTCCAGGCCCTACGATTCGATGACCTTGGTGAGCTTCTTGTCTTTAACGAAGATTTACAAAAACAAAATACATTTTATAGGTTATATTGCCAGATTCATTCTCGAAACGGCGATGATATCACAGCTATTCTGTCATCAAATTATATGGAATATGAGGGCGAACTGCTTCAAAGACGACACAGCAGAAATAGTATGTATAGTCGGTGTTCTTCATGAGCAAATTTTGAGCATCTACTTTCTCAGGAAGATCCCATGAAACCAATCCTCGACAAGATGACCAACCAGGTGGTCGATTCGTTGTCAGGGGAAGCAAGATCGTTTTATGACAGAGAGTTCAAGTTTTTCCAAGAAGTTGCGTCGATATCGGGAAAGCTGAGGCCGTACATCAAGAGGCCAAAGTCCGAAAAGAAGGCAAGTCTTCTTTCGTTCTTCCTCCTCAGCATAATGTAACTTCTCACCAGGCCAAGATCGACGAAGAGATGGCTAAAATTTGTGTTGACGTTGGCGTCTACCTTCCTAGTAACCCCGACGGGAAGGTCGTGGACATCGACAAATTATCTGGTCGCCCGTTACAGAGTCATGCAAAGGTTGCTTTCGTCCTCGATGTGATGTAGACAACTATATTAATTGTTCTTCAGGCTCCCTTTATGGCTACGTTCAAAGTGAGAAAGGAACGGGTTGTCATCGAAACGGATCCCGAGGCGCTAGTGGACGCTTCTGGCGTCGAGAAACGTGAAGAATTCGATGTCTGGCAACAAGCTATTTTCAAAGTAGGCGATGACTGCCGCCAGGATGTCCTTGCGCTCCAGATCATTGCGATGTTCAAGAACATCTTCACTAGCGTCGGTTTGACCTTGTACCTCTTCCCTTATAGAGTCACAGCCACTGCTCCTGGGGTAAGTTTCGCTTTGTTTAAGTTGGTTTATACGCTAAATCGGCAGGACCATAACAGTGCGGTGTGATCGATGTAGTACCGAACGCCACTTCCCGAGACGAAATGGGCCGCGCTAAAGTCAACGATCTCCTCGATTTTTTCGTTTCCAAATATGGTGGAGAAGAAACTGTCGCTTTCCAGAGAGCTCGTCTCAACTTCATCCAGTCGATGGCAGCGTACTCTGTGACATGTTATATCTTGCAGATCAAAGATCGACACAATGGTAACATTATGATAGATGGCGAGGGACACATCGTACATATAGGTTGGTTTCCTTGATGCTGACAGTATCAATGATGGCACTTACGATACGTCCATCAAGATTTTGGCTTCCTGTTCGACATAGATAAGTTTGTCCTTTTCAATATAGTCAGAGATGCTGACATGGCCTGGTTGGTGATATCTACGACCCGGAGTAAGTCTTCCCAGTATTTATCATAGTCATCCGTCGCTTATTCTCCCATGCAGGGTGTCAAATTTGAGCCTAGCTCCTTCAAACTCAATCACGAAATGGTGATCTTGATGGGCGGCCGACATTCTCAAGGATATGAACTCTTCCAGCAACTGACTGTCAAGGCTTTCCTTGCTCTACGACCACATGCAGATCAGTTGGTCAGCACAGTGCAGCTCATGCTGGGCACTGGTCTGCCTTCTTTCAAAGGAGAGGCAACCATCAAAAGGCTGAAGGATCGATTTGTTCTTGGATTTAACGAGCGTCAAGCTGCGGACTGGATGGTGGGTATCATACGGAACGCACATGAAAATCTCAGGAGTACCGCGTACGACGAGTTTCAACGAGTGAGCCATCTTGACTTGTGTAATCCTTCCTTTCTCACCAATTCTACAGATTCAAAATGGTTCGTGTAATTGGATTCCAAGCTATCAATTAATCCTTATCCTTTTTGTGCAGGTATACCTTACAAGTGAAATTGCGCCGTCATCCTGCCTGTCAGTTCGCACGATGTAGAGCTCATCCGGGAGACTATAATACACTAGTGCCGATAGCGGTTTTCTTTCAAATTGTCTAGTTTTTTACTTGATGTCTATGGTTCGGCACTATAAGCAGTGCTTTGCTTTGTCTTTGTAGCACAGGCTTTTTTAAGAGGATCTGCGTCCTCCACAAAGGAAAGGTATCCACGGGTCCCAAATATAATAAATGCTTATCGATGGCCATCATGTTGAATTCGTCGTATCACTCTGAGACATCCACCCACTACTACCTCGCTTCTGAACATGGAATTTTCTATCAAAGGTGTCGATTTCAAAGCCGATGAATGGGAGGTAACCACAGAGATCGCAAGTCAAGTTCTCCATGTCTGTCCCGGGCTTTTTGTAACTAGCCCGGAGGAACGTCTACCCAACTTCAAGGTCGAATTGAACAAGTGTAAAGCGGGCGGGGTGCAAAATGATGGCACTGGGACATTCACGTTGACCAAGCCACAGGGGAAGAAGTTTAAGCGTCTCAACGAGAAGGGTGATATCAGCGTACTGGTGAAGGGGAAAAAGCTCAGATTCTTCGCTAATACCACAAGCTCAGTGAGAAGGTGGTTGGCCCTCGAGCTCGAAAAGGCTCCTTTCATCAATCCAGATATCGCGAGAGAACGTCAACGAAACATCAACGCCACCAGCGCTCCATTTCTCGTCGCGCATCTTCAGATAGGTATGTATCATACTATAAGTAAATATCAATAACATATTTCATTTCCGCTTCTAGGTACCTTCTATCATCCAGAGGATGCGAACCCAAAGGACCCTCGCTCATTCTCGATCGAATGGGATCAAAACCTTCGCCAGAAGAGTATGGGCTGGCTGTTCTTCGAGTATGAGTATAAATGTCTTCGCGTGCAGGTAAGGCTGGCTTGTATTCGAGTTGAAGCTCAACCCTGAAATTTCCTAGATCGGCGATCAGATACAGGAAGATACATTTTACAATGTCATCATTAAGTTTTCGAGTATCAACAAGATGGCAATGGGGCACGATTTCGGACACCCTTGTAGGTAATAGTGTTGTCCTCGTCAAGCTCTTTCTGACAAATAGTAATGCATAGATGTTTGCTTTGATTTGTTCACGCCACCCGAGTTCCAGAGAGAGGAAATATTCTCTGAGCGAGAAGGCAAATATCGCAAGCGCGTGGGAGGTCTGAATGCAGGTCACGAAGCCGTTGCCTCATATGCATATCAGTTGCGCATCGTACTATTCGATGTCGACGAGTTTGGAGATGTTCTGGAGAGATTCGAGAGTTTCTGCCGCACAGGCACGTCTCTGCGCCCTCCAAGGCAAGGAGTGACTATAGAGGCGAATGGCCGCAAAAACCTTTTCAGCCGCAGGAAGCTTAACGAGATTGCGATGTGGCTACGGACGCCGCTTTTGGCTTCCAACTGGCGAGTTGCGTTTCAGATCGAAGCCCTTCTACACAATTGCGCCGCAAACACGGAGGAAATAATGGAACTTCGGCCACACATTGAAAAGCTAATTCTCCACGCCGGGGACGCAGCAGGCGACATCATGCGACGCTTCGCGCAAACTGCTGCCTGTCGCCCCCTGGGGCAGCGTGTATACAAATGTTTTGAAGAAGTCCTAAAGAAAAGGCCTCAGCGTTCACGAAATTCCTATTCCAGAGGTCGCTGTTTCTGTCACCATGTCACCGTCACACCAACCCGGCTGCTCCTGGAAGGACCTACGATGACTCAATCCAATAGAGTCATACGGGAATACGAAGGTTACGAGGATCGTTTCCTTCGTGTCGACTTCCGCGACGAAGATCGTCTTGCGTATAGATGGAATCGAGACGTCGATGGTGCAGCTTATCTGCAGGAACGTGTTGGTACACTTCTGAAAAATGGGTTTGATCTTGCTGGAAGGCACTTCGAGTTTTTGGGATATTCCTCTTCGGCTCTTAGGGAACATGCTGTCTGGTATGTCAACGCGTTCCATCACCCATCAAAGGGGATGGTGACTGCTCAGAGCATTCGCGAATCCCTTGGGGACTTTAGTGGTGTTATCATGAGTCCATCCAAGTATGGTGCTCGGATGGCGGTGGGTCAAATCGCTGATCCAGTCACCACTCGCTGACCATTTCCCAGCAAGCTTTCTCTGGTACAGATCCGTCCGTCCGCATTGGGAGGGACCAGTGGTCTGAAATTCCCGACATCGAAGAGAATAACATTAACTTCACTGACGGTGTTGGGACGATATCATCTGGGTTGGCAGAGCGGATCTACGAGGCCTTGTGCCAAGATAATCCCACCATTTCATCGAATTCAATCGTTCCCTCTGCCGTAAGTCTTGCATCTTGGGATCGTAATTACCCTCATTTGATGTCTGTACAGTATCAGATTCGTTTCTTGGGATGCAAAGGTGTGGTCTCTGTGGATCCGAGATTAGAAGGGATCCACATGTGTATTCGGCCTTCTATGAAGAAATTTGATGTACCCTGGGAGGAATTTGGGACGATAGAGATTGCTCGTGCTATCTACAAGCCCAACATGCCTCACCTGAACAGGTTTGTGTCTATCTTTGCATACTTATACAGATCTTCTAAATACCTTATTGATAGACCGCTAGTGATGGTGCTCGAAGACCGTGGTGTGCCGAAAGAAGTCTTCGTCAACCTTCAAAAGCAAGCCGTGGCCAACGCACGCATGGCCCATGATACAGCAGCTCTTTTTGCAAAGTTACTCGAGTCCCGTCAGCTATGTTACAACTACCGGCTTGCCGAGATCCTCACAAGACTAAATGCGTTGGGACTGGAGTTGAAGGCCAATCATATGCAGCATGAATTAGATACACCGTTTCTCGCACGACTTCGCGCGTGCGCCATCAATCATGTACTGCGCGAAGTGAAGCACGACGCACGTATTCCGATCCCTAATAGCTTCATGCTTGTTGGGGTCGCGGACGAGGGCCCGGCATACGAGAAGGAAGGGCTGAAGAATGTGTTTTGCTTACCTCAGGGAAAGATATTTGGTACGTGTCAGTCCAGTTCCTAGTACTGGCAGTGACTTCATCAGTTTGAAGCGTGCGTGCAATATCCTGAAGACAAGGAACCTCGTTATCTCGAGGGGATGTGTGTCATATCCAGAAGCCCCGTCATCCATCCCGGGGACGGTGAGACATCTCTTCAGCGCCGCAAGGTTCAACTCGCTGACGAATAGATAGTACAACGTGTGTATGCTATTGGGAAGCCCCCAACAGATCGACCGTGTTTGTTTGGTCAAATGAAGAATGTCGTCGTGTTTCCAACCACTGGTAAGTGTAATCGCAGTTGAAGCTTTACTTCTCGTGTGTAAACATCTTTCCAAAGGAAGTTGGTCATTGCCGAACGGACTGGGAGGAGGAGATCTCGACGGGTATGAACTTTCACATCTCTATCACGAACAAAAACACAATCCGGAATTTTAGTGATATGTATGAAGTCATCCAGTATGGCGATCTATTGGTGCCAGAACACTATGATCCTGCTTCCTATGCGCCCATGGAAACCTTCAAACTTGGCAGGTCCAGTACGATCGAAGATGTATGCGACTTCATTGTCGAGTATATCAATTCGGATGTAGTGGTATGTGAATTCTGTTTATTTTTTCGAACGTAGCTGGTCACTCAGCAGACGGATTACAGGGACTTATCTCAAAGAAACACATCACAATTGCAGGTGAGTCACGAGTCTCATGGTACGGAAAAACTTGCTAACTTAGTTGTCATTGCAAACAGATCAATCCAAAGTAATATTACAGTGCTGTGCCTTTCCCCCCGAGCTGACATTGATAATGGCAGCTCGGAACAGCTGATCCGGATTGCATCAAATTAGCAGAGATGCATAGCTGGGCTGTGGATTATCCAAAGAATGGCAACAAAGTAGACATCAAGGACATGCCAAGGTCGCTGATCAAATTCAAGCCTGACTGGGATATGGCGGACGAAGATTCTCCTCGGTCCTCAGATTACTACGTATCTGATCGCGCACTTGGTCATCTCTTCAGAGGTATCGTTTTGGAGGACGTACCAAATGCGCCTCCGCAACATCAGGGCAAAGCAGAGGCACATCCAATCTTTGCAGTCCTTAAGCCGCTCGTCCGTCGTCACCTCCCAAGGTTGTCCGACAGAACAAGGCCGACATGGATAGATTCCCTGTACACGACATATTGTGAAGAGCTGACGTACATGGCGAGTACTTACACTCTGTCCCCAGTAGCTGGATCTCGACTGCGCGAGGAAGAGCTTGTGATTGGGACTATCTTGGGTAAATGTCCGCAGAGGCGATATCGAAGTAGCAGGTTGTACGCCATGAGGGAGAACGTGGGTTTCCTTGTCCAGGACGTCAAGGGACAACTCGTTGGAAGACTTGAACCGGGGCTCCCAGAAGAAGTGCTGAAGGAGAAGTTGGGTGTTGCGTGGGATGTGTGGTCGTTCAGCTTTGAAAGGGCATCCACTGTGGAAGAGTTTGGGTCGCAGAGCTTCGGCCTGATCGGGCTCGGGCTGGTATTGGAGTGCTTGGATAGGCTTGGGAGTTTGCCACCTTTATTACCAGATCCCGTGCGCACTGTGGCTCAGGCTAGTACTAGATAGAAGACTCAGCACGTTTCGACTCTATTTCCACATCATTCCAAATCCAAGTCCTCGTCATGGCCCACGGTAAAGATTCAATATATGCACGTGAATGCAAACTGAATGCTTTCATGTACCATCGCAAACAGACCGTAGAAGTAAGTCTGGCTGTGACATTTTTAAGGGTCGATCAGCGATCGAACTTACAACCTCGCAGGAAACCATGACCTGACCTCAATCCGGTATATCCCTATTCTCTTCTTAGTGACACTCCTTGACGGCACATGCGCACAGAGCAGAAAAAGGTGTGTTTTTCAGAAGAGACTAGCTTGGACCTTCAGATTGAGCTTTCATAACAGACAAGTCGAAGTCGGAGCAAACGTTTCAAGTCAGGATCACCTCCGCTTTCACTACGATGCGCGAGGACTTAGAGAGTACCGCAAGGGAAACAAATGCGTACGCGTAGGTGGCCTTCCAACTTCTCTGGTAGGGCATGTATGAAACTTTGCAGTGACGAGATCCTCAGTTTACTGGGTCAGCTCGAGGAGTCACACCTTCACAAGTGTGCAGCGTCTCGGGTTCTAAAGGAGCACCCAAATATGAGCAAGGTCAGTGACTATCTAGCGTCACTCTGGCAGGTATTTCTGACAGGGTAGCGCAGCAAAAGTTCGACAATCTATTTTCAAACTATTCTTCCCTCTCGAACGAGCTTGCTCCTTGGCGTATGCAGGTAGTTCAAGCAGGAGAGGAAGCGAGTGAGTGCTCTCGTTCGAACATAAACATGGCAACCGCATATACGGTATTCTGTACATCAGCCCAGGTCCAGTCAGCCCGGATGCGAACGTCACGCAAAAACATGATAAATGCAGCGAAACGTCGTCTAGACGAGGGTCGAGAGAAGCAACAGGTGCGCACTGCTGTTGTTGTTTGCCGAAAACTATATCGATCGTGATAGCTCGTGGTGGATGCCTCTGAGTTGATGAAGCACTACAAGGCTCTCATAACGGCTAAATGACGCGACATTTGGGAGGGTACGCTCCTTTCATCCTTTTAATAGATCACGATCAAGCGCATCGCGGATGCTGGCTCAGCTCACATTACATGTAATAAACCACATAAGTTATCTTGAGAGCGAACCAAGTGCATCCTATTCACGATTATGAGTGAGCCTACTGAGTGAGCATGCGTTGAACTCAAGATTGCAGACACTTTACTATGAACAGATGCTCACAAGTTCATATTCAAGGCGTTTTATATGTTTATTCCCCATGTGTACAGAGCTCGGCACCGGCTTCAAGTTCATATACTCTGAGATGAACACCCTCAGGACGAGGTTCCAACGTCTCATGGTCGATATGTCGAGAGCGGTTGCATCGTCCTGCAGAATAAAACTCAAATGTTATAGAATATTCATGTAATCCATAGCTTACCCTCAATGTATGCCAAACGTCAGGGAATCGAAATGGAATCACATGAAGGATATTCACACCCTTCCTCCGGAACGGTTCATGATCGTCGGCTATATAGCCGTGACTAAACTCGTTGCTGCGACGGGGTAAAAAGAAGCTATGGAAAGCAGCGTCATCTTCCGGATCCATGAGCATTCCGGACTCGAGCAGCCGTCGCTCCGCAGAAACAAGTGAATCGAACAACCATGCGGTATCAGTAAAATACGATTGAATCAACGGATTAGGTGCGCCCAGAAGGTCCAAGAGAACAAGGTGTTCAATTCCACTTATTTCTGTCATCGAATGGCCGATTAGTCGCCGTTTTGAATGAGGAGCAATATATGTCGTTGCCCATTTCTCGGACAGGTGTCTGGTTCACTAGCGCTTGAGCAGTGCAGCAAGTCACCAGTGTTATGAGACTAGTTCACCTTGCACCATAAACTGAATCTGTGTCTGTCCATTCCTTGAATGCTTCTTCACCATCAAAGAATACGAGCTGCAAGGTAGTCTCGGCGAGGTCGTCGTCGTCGTCGTCGTCTAGCCCATCTAGAAGGTGTTGCTCTCGGTCGTCTAGTAACGGATTCAAGGCCTCGGCTAGGTCAAGCATCATGGCGCACGGAGCGGCCGAATCTGTAGCACCTACAAACTAGAAGGCGTTAACATTATGGTAAACGCTCCAACCGTGCAAAGTGCACCTGATTCTCTGGGTATGCGGGAAAGAATTTACTGTCATAGTGAGCAGAAACAATGACTCTTCGCAAGGCTGTTGGATCCTTTGTGGCGATGATATTGGTGAAAGAACGTTGACCGTATGGCGTGTACTCTGTGAAACTGTCTTCTTCGACATCCCAGTTCAGAGTTCTCAGCGCAGCCGTAATGTATTGGCGAACAAAAGTGTTATTGTCGCTTCCAACTGCGAGCCAGGGCATGAAACATATGCAGCAACCGTCAAACACGGAAACTCACCAGGGCGCGGGATCAGGAGCTTTGACAAGTGAGAGTCTGGATTTCGTGTGTCGATGTTCTTGACCGGGTCCAGGGAATTTGCCAAGGCCATTATTTGTTCGGTAGACAGTTGGGCCAAGTCTCTCTCGCCAAGCCTTGAGAGCTGGTTCGAGTGTGTTATCCATGCCAGAAGAGCAAATACGCTGAATGCGACATGGTGAAAAGGCCCAACTCTCATGCTCGACAAACTTGGTGGGCACTGGCAGTGGATACCGTAACTGAGTAAATATTGGGAGAACCTGTGATCGTGTGAATATGGTACATCTAACACCAAGCCGCACTGTCGCAGGCCCTTGCAGAGGATATCATCGATGTCTTACTCTTGACTTGCTATGGCTATCTTTGGGCTTTGGGTAAGGCTAAGCTAGGGAATAACGCGCATTCTGAACCGATGTCGCAGATAATCAACAAAGCCGGTGGCCTTGTCTATCAGCGCAACTTTGCAGGTCTGTGTTTATCTTCCCATCGAAACTTTGATAAAATGACCGTCAGAGAATGTGTCAGATGGACTTGCACATCTGACTTCCAATGAATACCTCGTGCTCGCCGGAACGCTACACGGTATCCATGCTATCACCAGCAGACTCTCACCCATCGGATATAGTTCTGGGGCACAAGTCATCGAAGGGGAATTTTTTAAAATGACAATTTTCCTGACTGCAACAGGTGCGCATTCTTCCTTCATGATCAATAGCAGACTAAAGCTGAGCTCGTTCAAGGCACCAAGTTCGTCCTACTGACGTCCCTATCGGAGGTTGCTGCCGAGTCCATCTTGCAGAAAGTATACGAAGTCTATGCCGACGCGGTTATGAAAAATCCATTTTACACTCCAGAGATGCCCATTCGCAGCGATGGTTTTGAGAGTCGGATAACCGCATTACTAGGGGCACCTTAATTATGAAAACTTCTACTTATACTCCGATGACCTGCCATGTAAGCGATATGGGCGCCGAGTCGTGCTCCTTGCTTTGCGAGGCTACTTGTTGGTGTCCACGTGATCCTACACGTGATGGCTTAAAACGCGGTCGCGTCTGAGATTCCGGCAGTTACGGTTTTCGTCCTTGCCCCTTATCCTCACCCAGAGATTTTAACACCTCGTCAACAAGCTCCCGCGATGCAGGCGCAATCCATAGCTACTAGTAGTGAAGTCCAGGTGAGGCGGACAACGAAGTACAATATACTGACGTGACTGATGTACTTTCAGAGACTCAGCAACAGCACCAGCCTGCAGTACGTCGAAACCCTTTTGAAAGCCGGCCTGGGATGCATTGCATACTTGAGGTACTTGTTCATCCAATGTTCACCGTTATGTGCTTTCGGCTAAGCCGTTTTCCAGGGGTTTGTTACCTTACGAGAACTTTTCTGAACGTGGGTACCAAGATACATGAGCGATTAGTCGCGCATACAGCCATCCCGTAGACCGTTTATCGGCCGGATCGTTTGATAATCAGACCAGAACAACTATCAGCGGTGTCACGATTGTGAGCTTGAAGCGGGGTTTCACCAACGAAGGAGATAGGATTTTGGACTATTTGGTACGCATATAGACCGTCCTCAGCTGAAATTCACCGCATAGCGCTTTCTTTCAGGAGGAGGGTATCTTCGAGGCTATCAAGAAACAATACCTCCGCCGCTTCATCTTTGCCGTATACCTGGTTAGTTACTGACTTCTTGCTGTGTGATATTGCTTGAGTCTGTGCAATAGGACAGCAAAGACCCCAACAAGTAATGTTATTTTTACTGGATCGTTGTCCAGCTCACGCCTGTCTCGCAGCATTGTGGAGGCGTACACCTTCAATTTCCAGGTTGAGTAATTTGTGTTTCACTTGCGTTCTCAGGCTGACAGATGGCGAAGTACTATAAAGTGGCGGGGACAGATATTGTTGTACCCATTATGTCTTTAGGGGATAAACTGGCTAAAATGAACTTGCACCGTATGGATGGGGACCCCGTGGTGGATGCGCTCAAGCAGGGAAACCTGCCTACTCTGGGTGATGTGAAACGCAGCCTCAAAGTATTTATCACTTTAATCATCCCTCGAGCTCATATTTATACTCGATCTAGTTGATGATCAAGACGTTGGTTACAACAATTTCGCAGATGGAGACGTTGCCAAGTGAGTCCGTCAAGGCTTACCCGTGTTCCCTGACTGATGGTTTTAGAATGTCGGTACGGAAACTTCAAGCTTTTCTTCAACGACAACACACCCGACGATTACCAACCACCCCATTTCCGAGCTGGCGATCCTGACTCGAATAGATGGTTCTTCACAACTCATAAAGCAGCCGAAGTACCAGAAACCACCAAGATAGGTAATCTGGAAACCGGTTGGCACGGGTACGATTTTAAACCGACACTGACCTTACCATGCTTTGACAACTTTATCAGTGTGAGCATGAAGGTCGTCTCTGTCTCATCTTTTCTTCCGTCCTCCACCGAGGATAACAATGCCACGTTTACCGGCCTCACTAATCGCTGTCCTCCGAAGCTAACTCCGGTCGAAGAAGCTCGGCTCCGCGTCGAGGATGTGGAACTACAGAGGAAAGATGCATTGAGAAGACATGTTGTATGGGATGCCGACGCCGACGCTGACATCGACGAAGATGCTTTAGGGGAGGAAATCTCCGACGAAGGCATTGTTCTGGTGAGGTGCAACGCTAACGGTGCCATGGTTCCCATTGGTGTCCGAGGAGACGAAGGGAAGATCCTGCCCATTCCGGTTCATCAAGATCAGGGCAAAGGGACCAACATCATCGAATATGGGGGTCATGCGGACCCTACGCCAACTCATGTTGGACACCTTGTAGGGTCTCATTGAGTAGTTATGTTTCCAATGCTGATCCTAGTCCAATAGATCGTTCTTCCAGACTCGGAAGAATCCCAGACGATCCCTCCCACTCAAGAAATTGATATGCGATCGCCAACACCACCACCAGGTTTGCGAGGCAGCCCTTCGCTGCCTCCATCGGATATCCGTGATTCCTCAAGTCCTTTTGTCCCAACCCAGCAAGAACTTGCTCTTACCAAGCTCCGAAATGGCGAGAGGCGTCAGGCCAGACCAAACTCGGGTACATCAGGTATTCATTTCTCTCTCGCAGTCCCAAAATGACCGAAGTCACTGACTGTAAGTTTCCTATAGAGCAGAATGTCTCCAATGTATCAGGGAGAGTCCTACTGGATGCCACGGAAGATAATGGTCAGATTGATTGTGATTGTGGTACAACGGTCATACTGGATTCTTGACGGGAATTGTACCTATCAGCTGAAATATTCCACTCAGGTTGACGACTCCATGATTTTCTGTGAAGGTGGTTGCAACAGCTGGCGCCATATTTGGTCAGTAGTCCTCTTGTTCGTATGAGCGTGTCGTCAAGATTCCTGATCTCCGCTCAATTACTGCAGGTGCATGGGGTGAGTTCAGATGATGAAACAGTTCAACCCCTTGATTGAAGAATGCATAGATATCATGGTCCACAAGACAAACGTCTCCCATTAAAATTTGCATGCTTTAATTGTCGACTCCGACGGTCTCCTGAATGGGATATCATAGCGGAACAGACACGTACTGATATGTTCAGTCGTTTCAAAGATCTCGCGTTATTCAGGTACCACGAGCCCGCGTTTATGGTGGTTCTTATTGACCATGAGTTGTCCTAGACGTGCGATCAAGATATTTGAAGTTCACCGACCGACTACTGCTATGCAGTTCAGAGAACAAATGGGTCCGTAAACTACATCGTCGACATCGGTTGCTTACTATCCTACACAGGTTGCGCTGCCGCCCTCGTTGGCCAGTTACTTATGAGACTGGAAGAAGAAGGTGGACTACATTTTCTACGTTGTAACTAGGATGTTTGACCTTTCACGTACTAGGATTTATCACCACGGACAACGCGATATCCGGCGAGGACTCTGGCTCCTTGAAATCTCATGCAAGGAAGGGCAAGAAACCTACGAAAAACAAAGGGAAAAAACCGCAGAGAGAGCTGCATAAAACGAAATATGTATTCCTCCATTCATCCAAGAGAACCAAGACATATCTCGACTACTTTCCGGCGGAGCCTCAGGTTGAGAATCGTCTTGTGGGTCTAACCAACATTGTCAGTATTTTTTATTTGTGCTGGTGTCATTCGTTTGCGTTACTTCCCCTGCATCTTTAAGATCCTGGAGTGCCGTTCCGCTGCTCGAAAGTCGTAAGCGCTCTGGACGTTCAGTTGATCTTGTTGGGTTGAACCTTTTCAATACTAGCTCGGAAGCGAAAGCCGCAATAACGAGCGAAACACTAGATCTCGACTCGCAGACTCAAGAGCCGACTCAGAACTTACCCCTGCCCGCCCATGCTCATCATTCAGAGACCAATTTGAAACGCAAAGCTGAAGTCCAGTCAAACAACACGATGAAAAAGCTTAAAGTCTTCGTTGGAACAGCAGTGGACCTATGTGACTAAGAACAAAACGGATCCATTTTCTTCGCGTATGCTTAGGTCTTCTGCCGACCTGTAATGATCCTTTTCTCTTCTCCACTGCTCCGTGTATGTAGCATGGCAGCGAATTCCTTGAGACTATTACGTAATATTGATCTCAAGTGCCCGCCCTAAAGCGCAGCTGTACAAATTTTCCTTTTGCAATTCTTTCTATTCAAAACCCCTCTGATCACGCTTGCCAATTGGTCGTAGTCGATTTTCTACGCTCGACCGTCTGCGTGGTGAGGCCCTCGCAGGAGATGAATTAATGGTGCATGGCATAGTATACACCTCCGTATCTCCCTGCTGCTCTGATCAATGGCCGTAGGATCGTTAGCGTGGTGTACATTCCTACGTACATCTTTCTTCTGTAACCGTCAACATACGTTTGGATCCCGAGCTATAATGATTTATCTGCCCGCTTTCCTTGCACTCTTGTGAGATGTCTATGATTTAAGCTTACTTTGTACTTCACACATACTAGTTCAAATGTTCAAACGTTCATAGCTCGCCATCTGGTCTATGATTACATAATATAAATATAATGGTTGTTCAAGATGTCTTAGTTATCTCAGATTTTGTATACCATGCCTTACAAACTCTCAGCAACTTTATCGAGCCATTCCGCAGATGTATGCGGTCATTTTGTCTGTGCTTTCTGTGAATCGCCAAGTTGACGAAAGTTTGTAGGTCCGTGGGGTGGTGTCACCAACAGATGATCTAGTACTATCCGCGTCGCGCGATTCAACTGCGATCTCCTGGCTCAGAAATTCACCTTCATCGTTTTTTCCTACCTCGATCCTTCGATCAGGCACCAGGTTCGTCAACGCAGTGGGGTATCTCCCCCCGACTGTGGATGCACCGCAAGGTCAGAGTGTTCGCCCCCCGATGGCGAGAATGTGCTTTGACACCTGTGTTAGGATATGCGGTAACAGGGGGGCAAGACACGGTTATCAACATCTTTGCGCTTGATTCGTCCAACAAGGAAGACCCGGAATATTCTTTAGTTGGACATGCAGATAATGTCTGCGCCATTCATGTTGGCTCAACCGGTGTCATCATTTCCGGCTCGTGGGACAAGTCAGTGGTCTCTCGACTTGCAACTGGAATTAGGTAAAATGTAGAGACAGGACCGCCAAAGTTTGGAAGGACTTCACACTTCAATACGATCTCAAGGGACACCAGCAATCTGTCTGGGCGGTACTCGCTTTGCAGGACTCACATTTCTTGACGGGTCTGTCAGGCCTTTTTATTCTTATTTGACTATTCTAACCGTGCTGTAGCATCTGCGGATAAAACCATCAAATTTTGGGTGCAAAACAAAGTTATACGCACCTACGAAGGCCATCGCGATGCTGTCCGTGGTCTAGCTTTACTTCCTGATCTTGGTTTTGCATCTTGCTCCAACGATAGGTAACGAGCACTGTCTGTTGCGGGACATATTCCTCTCACACTCCATTCCAGCGAAGTTCGAGCATGGACCATGGATGGAGACCTGATTTACACGTTGTCTGGACATACTTCCTTCGTGTACAGTTTGTCTGTTTTGCCTAACGGGGACATAGTGTCCGCTGGAGAAGACCGTTCAGTACGGGTATGGCGTGGTACGATGCAGTTCCCCTCATGATTCAGACTTCACATTTACGTTTTCGGTAACTCCAGATGGTGAATGTGCACAAGTCATAATACATCCTGCCATTTCCGTGTGGTCGGTGTCCGCCATGCCAAATGGTGATATCATCACCGGATCCAGCGATGGTATCGTTCGAGTGTTCAGTAACTCGGAAAATCGCTGGGCTAGTGAAGCTGATCTGAAAACATTCGAGGAACAAGTCTCCAAACAAACTCTTCCAGCACAACAAGTTGGAGATGTGAAGAAAACAGACTTACCAGGCCCAGATTCTCTATCTACTCCAGGTGATCTCCCTGTGGTTTCTCCTTTCAGAGTACTTACGAGAGAAACCAGGAAGGAAAGCTGGGGAAGTAAAGATGGTTCGAGTTGGAGATACTGTGGAGGCTCACCAGGTGAATCACGTTCAATCAATCGGACTAGAAAAGCCTGGCTTAATCAGTGAAAGTGGGATGTCGTCTCTTCCAGCTGGCAGAAGGTTGGCGAAGTTGTCGATGCCGTCGGATCTGGCCGTAAACAACTCTACGAAGGCAAAGAATATGACTACGTGTTCGACGTGGATGTTCAAGAGGGTGCGCCTCCGTTAAAACTCCCCTACAATGCCTCCGGTGAGTCGGCCTTGCAACAAGGCAATTCAATCTTCATTTATATACCACCACAGAGAATCCATATGCCGCTGCTCAACGCTTTTTGGAGCAGAATGAGATTTCGATGAATTACATTGATGAGGTTGTGAGGTTCATCGAAAAAAACACCGCAGGAGTGAACTTGGGGGGTGGCAGTGACTATGTGGACCCATACACAGGTTAGCCTTTGTACCTCGAAGTCCCACTGCCTGCGCGGCTTTATCAAGTTTGCTCACATATCCCATTCAGGAGCATCGAGATATCAGCCTTCGACAAGCCAGCCACCGTCGACGGTATCTGCATCTGCATCTGCATCTGTAGACCCTTATACTGGTGCATCTCGCTATTCTGGTGCATCAGATTTAGCATCGCTTCCGTCAGCTGCCAAAAACATTCCAACAAAGATTCTTCCCTTCGTCCGTTTTGTCACACCTTCAGTCTGTTTCATGTTTTGATTCCTATCTTCTCGTAGAAAACTCTTGTGGGTTTCAAACAGTCCAATATACCAGCCATGCGGGCCAAACTGGATCAATTTAACGATGCTCTCCGTAATGAAATCGTGAGCAGTGGACATAGATCTCTCTACAAATTGACTGCGACTAATGCTATGTTTGCCTCATAGACAACCACAACTTGCGCAATGTATCCCGAAGAACGAGTATTGATTGACGAAGTGTTCACGTTCCTTACCCAAAATGCTTTAAGTCCGGAATCCCCTTCTTCCAACACTCTCAGTGGACCCCATATTGAAGCGATCCTGTCGATCCTGGAGCGCTGGCCAGTCGCTCAGAGGTTCCCTGGTGCGCTCGTAACTCCGAAGACTTTGAGTCTGTAGATTGACATACCGATGATAGTGATGGATCTTAGCCGTTTGGTAGTCGCATACTGCCCAAACGCCTCAGCTACCACTGGAAATCGGGAAATATTCTTTGATCGTCTGTTCAATGCGTCAGATTGGTGGTCTATCGTATCGCTTGGAAGTCCGATGTTAAAGCCACAGGAAACCAACATTTTGTTGTTGTTGCGCACCATCTCCAATTGTTTTCAAGAGGGGACTCTACTGAATGATGGGAAATGGGTTCTGCAAGTGAGGATGACTCTCGTTTCTTTCAGCTTCTCGTTGACATCTCCACCAGATCTTTGATGCACTGTCTCAGGCACCATACCCTCTCTTCTCAAAAGCGCAACGAACAGCGCTGGCGTCAATACTGTTCAAGTCAGTCTTCGTTGTATGGAAACCATCACGTAACTCAATAATTCTTCTAGTTTCTCATGCATTCACTTGAATACGCCTACTAGCGTAGGAGCGCGTGACCAGTGTCTCTCGCTCATCTTCAAAGTTGGTTTCATGATCTCTTATGGAGAATTTTTGCTAATTGTTCGCAGGTGATTGGACTAGAAAGGGACGATCCCGAGGTAGCTTACAGAGCCTCTGTCGCGCTCGGAAACCTCGTGAGCATGGTTAAAAAATTCTTGCATGTGCTGTCGTTACCAATCGTACCTCCCTAAGCTCTGTGAAGCCCGAAATCAAGGCAGGACGCTGAATCTGAAGTCCGCTCAAGAAATGGAACTGAAGGAAGTTATGAGCACGACTCGGGACAGGTTCAATGACCAGAGGATCGGCAGCATTTACCAGGAAATTAACTCGCTAGTCCCGTGACGATTCAATCATAGACTGCAGCGGTGACTCGGGTAGATAGATTTCTTGTACGAAAGCAATTACACCGAACCCTTGTCAGTAATTTGTATGTAACTTGTTGGTAACTTTTACAGTACTTTCTTTCAACGATTGTATGTACCTTTGAGGGCTCAGCGAATTCTCACGCGGCTGGAACTCTCTCGGAGGACTCCCATCTTCGACGTGGCAGCTACTTCGTTCCGATGCCAGCCCAGTTCCGCATGTACATTGTGCGTCACGGTGAAACAGAATGGAACAGGATACGCAAGATACAGGGTCATTTAGACGTCCCGCTCAATGCGGCCGGGGTGAAACAATCGATGTTGGTAGCCGAAGCTCTGAAGGACATCCCGTTCGTAAGAGCATTCAGCAGCGATCTCCAAAGGGCGTCCAAGGTAGGATTGCCGACTTGTCAATTTCTCTTAGTGACATATTCTGTCAAGACCGCAGAGTGTATTCTGCAATACCATCCAGATGTCGTTCTGGAAAGGGACGAATCGATCCGGGAACGAGTAAGCAATGCGCCACCCGCTTTGCAACGTCGATCGGAGCTGATCGATGGCCGATGTGTGGTCGTCGTCCGTTCTGGATTGCCGTTTAGTAGTACATGGGTGAGTGGCAGGGGCAAATCGGAGGCTCGCGCCGTCCAGCACCGTCGATGGAGACGACGGACGACTTTGTGACGAGGGGTCTGGTTTGGTATACGAGGTCGATCGTGGACTACGTGTTTGCGAAGACAGATGCAGGCCGAATCCCCGTTGAACGGCCACACGACATCCTCGTTGTCAGCCATGGGGGCTGGATCTCCGCTCTCCTCTTCGCGTTGCACTCAAATGGCTTGGTGAAGTGTCGCAAGGGCGTCGAGATCGGCCCCTATCTCAACACCGGGGTCTCCATCATCGAATACGCCGAGGTGCCCACTGGAAGGGACGAAGCACTGGTGGGAACCCTCGTACAGTACTCGGACACAGAACATCTCGTATCCAATGACTTGCATATCCAAGAGGTAAACGTGGACTTGTTGGAGGACAGCGGAAGGATACCTTGAGCATGGTAGCGTGTTTAATACCCTGACTACGTTCATTCCAGTGGATGGTTCGTGATCTGTAGAAGACCGTGTTCGTTCTTTGTAGCCATATCAATATCCCCTCTCTGATCAACTATCGCGCGTGATGGCTTGATGAACTATGCAACGCATCATTTGCAAATTGAGCGCATACCAATCAGACTCTCGACTTCCACCCAGGCTGATGCGTTCTCTGTTTCGTGTACCTGGGGGCAAAAAGGTCGCAGCTATCAGGATAAGAAGTGACCTTCCAAGGCTTCGGCCAACACACGTCAATTGTTCCTAGGATACCAATGTATCTCCTTGGAGCTCTTCGAATTTTTTCCTGGCCATTCGAATGTTCATCTTGATTGCCGCAGTTTCTAGATGGGAAAATGAGTAGGAGTAAGCGCATTCTCAAACAACTCCTTACCAACGACCGGATCGTGGACCACGACCAAAACGTAGGTATTCTTTGTCATTTCGTCTAGAACAGCGGTAAACTCTGCGAGCTCCATCTCCAGGGAGTGAAACTCTTCACGCAGACGCGAGCACGATTGCTTGAAAGCCTTGATCAACTCCGAGGTACGTTCGTAGCGTTTTGAATCCAAAGAATGGGTCGCTACAGAGTCGGGTGCATCCGAGGTCGACGATGTAGCGATAACTAGAAAAGTGGCACGCTCGAAGAGGATGACCTCCGTTGCGCTGCAAGCCTCTGCGAATATCCGTAGATGCTTGTTGAGGTTCCGAGCGTTGGGTATCAGTGTGTTGACGATGCTTGACCAAGCCTGTGTGGTACGGCTGCATCAGACAAGATTCGTGAAATAAAAAGAGACCCGCTGGACATGCCTTGTACAACGTCTCGTCATATATGCTCGTCCAGAGCACCTTGACAGGGAAATCACCGCTTGCCTTTTCCAACTCGGCAGCCTTTCGTTGAAAGATGGCAGACCGTTCACCTTCGCGAACGAGATCCATCTTATGGACCAGAAGGAACACGTTTGCGTCTTTGCTGAACTGAGTTAGGCCTTCGAGGCAGTCGCGATAGTACTCTAGGTCCTTGGCCATTTCGCGACTTTCGACATCGAAGACGTAGATCATGACGCCCGCATGGGAAAATATGGTCGAGCGCTGTATGGATAGATACGAATCCATGAACGCGTCTTGACCGCCACAGTCCCAAAGGTTGAGGATGAGGTCTCCGAGGAACCGGACGTGGTTCTGCTCGACATCGATGGTGGCACCCAACCGGGACGTCAAAGACGCGGGATTGTTGGAACTGGGTCCGGATATTGTCAATCGTTCAGTAGACGGTGCGTCATTTTGGCTCACAAGATCATGGAACGCATAGAGGTCTTGCCACTACCTGATGCACCCATCAGGAGAACCTGGACGGGGCCATAGTACAGACAAGCGTTTCGGTAGACGAGACGACCGCACGCACCTTTTTCTTCATTTTGTGGGCGATGGGACAGTGGGACAACGTTCGGGTTAGTCTCCCGTAGGCAGACCCTTAGGCAGGAAGACAGTCGTTCCTTCTTTTAGGCGTTCGGGTCAGAGATCAAAAGGCACTGCACCGCAAATCGTAGCGTACAACAATTCTATCTATGTATTCCATTCATTCCACCCATCTACAAGAACAACCCGACCGACCATTCTTTAGACTGCGCCGCCATTTCAACCGCCGCCAGACCCCAGTCTTCTCCGTGATTGTGTCCCTTGTTCTCCCCTCTAGCGATGCCCGCGCGTTCCAACGCCTGGTCTTCTGTAAGGGCGGTCAAAACGCCAAAGATGACCGGAACGCCGGTGTCCAGCTGAACCCTCATGAGGGCATGCGAAACGCTGTCACAGATGTACTCAAAGTGCATGGTGGAACCCTTTATGAGGACGCCGATCGCGATGACCGCATCAAACGGGGCTGCTGCGGACGACTGCGCAACCGTAGACGGGGGATCGTTTGGCGAGGCGGCGAAGGTCCCTGTGAGGTTGAGGCCTAGCAGATCCGGGGCGTCCGATCCCGCATACACACGGGAGCCAGCGATGATTCTGGCACAACGGACCGTTCATCATCGCGCGCGGGAACTGGGGGTGGGTGGGATG
>JBBPOR010000315.1:0-26181 GCA_038091555.1 Leccinum sublutescens | reverse complement strand
GAGAGAGAGATCGCACGCGTGCATACGATTCTACGTACATCATTTCCGGATGTGGCAAACCGAGTAACTGGATGCGATCGGAATGCAACACAGTTGCGAACTCATTAGGGAGCCGACTTGGTAAATGGGGATCAGAGCTCACCTTGTTGACCATGACGGCAGCGCAGAGTGTGACACACGTTCCGGGACCATTCAGTATCAAAAGGTCCGCAAAGGAGGCTCTTGGCGAATCGCTCTCGAGCAGTGGTGCGATACTGATAAGATATATGCAACTCGTGAGGGAACGCGTGAACGTTGGAAGAACAGCCCATATGGGCTGATGCACGCGCCGAGCACGAGGAATTGTCAAGATCCTGTAGTTGCTCCAGTCTTCGAGTTCCTGAAGAAGTCTGTGAGGGACGCTGAGGCACACTGAAACAGGGTATGAGCTGACGGAGATAGGCCTACTATAACTGCCGGACGCTTTGCAATGCTCCAAAGCCATAGCCTTGCTTGCGCTGAGCGTATCCTCCTCGCTTACAATGTATATCCGAGGCGAATAACGCGAAAAGTCCAAGGCGGATACCAACGTCAGCGCCTCGCTGGTATGCCCTCCTGAAATTCACATCAGCTGTGCGCCGACGAGAGTCTTGGCAGAAGAACCTGAACCAAGGAAGACAGCCAAGACGCATTTCTCGCCATCTCTTCTCTTTCGTGGCTTTGATGACGGATTGAATAGCACGACATATACCCTAGTTAGGAGCAGAAAAACGAGGGTTGTGGCGATTCGAAGGAACATATTCGTAGTACGATGCTTCTCGGGTGTCAGGATGGCGCTGACGTCGACGAAATCGCTTACAATGCCCTGAGATGCTTGCAGACGGCGAGCTTCGAACTCCAAATTCGACCCCTGGCAACAGTGCAGTGCAGTACTTGCCGAGTCACCGTGATGAGTGAGGTCACTGTGGTGGGAACTTGCAGCAGACGCGTCGCGTGTTCATCGCGCGTGGTCAAAACCTCGGCGTTGTACACGACATGGATGTGCAGCTAGTGCGCGAATTGCGAAACTCAATCAAAGACTGTTCAGAAAGAGGTCTCGTCGTCGCTGGTAAATGGTACATCGCTACGCTCCATCGTACGAACCTACATTGAAAGTACATCCATGCATCAGGTCTGCCGAACTTTATCTGTCGATACCACAACACAAACGAGACGCGCTCGTCGCCGAACCAACGATCGGATTCTCCACTTCAACGCCTGCGCGCGCACGCTCACCTCGTCCTTCGCTTGGATTTTCCGCCTCACCATCTCTGGGCGCATCCGAGATTCGCAAGGCCTCTCCTGAGCCATCCGCGAGTCAAGAACGCGAAGCTGAACTGGAACGGGCAGAGGAAGCTGTTCTTCTTGCAGCCCAGTCATACGTGGCATCCAAAGACTTTAGCAGAGCGGTGCACGCGTTACGCGGCTGTCAATGCCTCAAAGCCCAATTTCTATCCACCTACTGCCAATTTCTGGTAGGTTCAGCTCGTATTACCTGCACAAAACTAACGAGACGCCAACGAAGATAAACGAGAAGAAGACCGAGAGAGATTGGTATAAACACTACAGTAGGTTGAAATCTCCAGGAAATCATTGTATCGTTTGCTAACGTTGTTTCATTAGACATTCGGGGGCATCCCCCCATACCATTCAACCGATCTTTATTGTATCACCTTGAGGCCGTTAAGAATGCAGACGACCCATGGTTATTGTTCCTGTATGGGCTGCTTTGTTCGACCATGGCGCGACTGGTTTCATGCCCATAATTTGGCAGGAAGGGTCTCTTCCTCTCGCGCCTCAACAGAAGAGAAGAAGCAATCGAGAGTATCATCTTGTCCATCCGTGGGTACCACTGGAATTGGTCTGCATGGTCCTTGCTCGGACGGTGTATCGGAGACGGGGAGGAGGTTAGCCAAATCGACCTGTTGTCTGCGCGCAGGACTGATTCTTTCAGTTGTCATCTTTGCTATCGCTGCTTCCTCTGCCTGGAAGTCACCCCCTCGTGCAGTTCTTCCAGATTAAAACGATGAACGAGTTAAACAGTCCAACGGAGAACGAGTTGGTAATGTGTGATCGTCTCCTGGGCGAGGACTTCTTCCGGGGAAGCCCGTGGGTGATGAGCCTGCGCGCCTGCGTGCTGTATCACTTGCACGGTCAGCAAAATGTGTTCATGACTTTTATCGAATTATCACTGACGTGAAGCTTCCATAGACTTTGGACAAGCGGAGAAGCAGTTTGAAAAGATTCTAACCATTGCACCGTACAGAGTTGACGATATCGATGTGTATTCAAACATCCTTTACGTAACTGAAAATCGTTTAAAGCTCTCCCGCCTTGCGCATGAGTTCCTTGAACTCGACAAGGATCGGCCTGAAGTATGCTGTCTGGTTGGTAAGCGATGTTTTCTGGTCGCCGTCCTGAGATGGTAAATTGACAATGCTGTCAGGGAACCACTATTCACTGCGCGCCGAGCACGAGAAGGCAGTCAAATATTTCAGACGTGCCACCGAACTGGATCGGACATATCTATCTGCCTGGACACTGATGGGTCATGAGTATGTTGAAATGAAGAACTCGCATGCGGCAATCGAAGCATATCGGCGTGCAGTTGGTAAGTAGTGATATTATCGAAGATGAACATCGAAGGACAGGAACCGTGCCTTGTAGACGTCAACAGGAAAGATTACAGAGCCTGGTATGGCCTTGGACAGGCTTATGAATTGCTGAGCATGCACCAGTATGCCCTATACTATTATCAGCGAGCTACGGCTCTTCGGTGAGCACTTGTCAAGACTATTTCTCTCCATGATCTGACCGGCTACAGCCCATACGACGTACGGCTGTGGCAGGCTCAAGCGTCTTGCTATGAAGAGATTGGGCGGTAGAGACATCGCTCTCACGTGGAGTAGCACACCTACTGATTATTTTCGTGGTAGAACGAGGGACGCTGTGGAGTGCCTGAAGCGCGCATTGCTGGGCGCAGATGCGCGAGAAACGGCGATAAACCTGAAACTGGCGAAGCTGTACGAGGAGCTGGAGGAGCCCGCTGAGGCTGTCGCATACCACCGGAGGGTAGTGGAGATTTGCCGCGCCGAAGGTGGATTGACACATTTGACCGGTCGTTCAGAAATATGCTCACGCCTTAACTTACAGAGCGGCCAGTGCAAGACTATGCCAAGTCTAGCATTTACGTTGCGCGCCACCAGATGGTGACTCCTGGTGGTGATCTGCCGTTGGCAAAGGAGTACCTGGAACGGGTTGCGAGCAGCAATGCTGAGGAAGTCACTCAAGCGGCAGATTGGTTGAAAAGGCTAAAGTCCGTATTACTCGTACGGTCAGAGGGTAGATAAGCCAGCCCTAAATGGAGGTCATTCACGCGGTCACGGGAGTTGTCAGCAAGCAAAGCATACCAAACACGACAGAGTCAAGCAAATGTTCGATACGCAAGCCGCGTTTTCTGTACAAAACTTTCCGCTGAGACCCGTCCAACACTCGCCCGAAAGTTCACGCTGGTCATCCAGTCCTTTTCTTTCACAGACCCCCTTAAATTCCGCTCAGGCCGGACCCTCTTCCACAAAGTCATCACCTCCACCCACTTCTCCTGACGGTTCGATTGCCAATGTAGCTCACTATCCGAAAGACGTGTCACCGGACGATCTCCAAGTCATCCAGCAAACTTCAGCGGGGTGTGTACAGAACTCGCGCTCTCGAACTCTGCTTATCTACGCCTTTCAAGCTTTGCAGCCTGTCTTGCAGCCGATCATGCTGCAGTCTTACATCCAGACGTGGATACGCCCTTCGCGGATGTGGCTGATGTCGTCAACAGGCTTTTGCCATACCATATTTTCCAGCAACCAGGCGAAGACTTGGACTCCCTCTTGAGCCGCAGGCGATCAAAGGGCAAAGAAAAAGCGCGACATCACGAAATCCGACAAGAAATAGACGGTATGATAATTTTTGTTGACCGGGTTTGTCGGTCCTCAATCCGTTGAACCTCAGATACACGGTTCGCATTGAATTGTCATAGACGGCTAAAAAGGCTACAAGACCGACTCAACCGCGCCAAAGTCAGACAAGGGGCAGTGAGTTGACGTCTTTATGCGCGTTTGCTTCATACTTCTACGATAATCGCAGCGTGCCGCTCCCGATGGACAAGCATATGTCCTTGCTCAATCAATAATGGAGGTCGAGAGGTCGGAAGCAGCTACGACCAGTTCTGATTTGCGGAATGCAAGGAACGAACTAGACGCGATACAACGTGAAAAACGGGCTACATCAACTGCCACTTCTGCGCACCCCACCGTAACGACTTTCCGACCAACGTACTACGCTCAAACGACACCTTCCCAATATTACCGCACGTATTCTTATGCTTATACACAACAGTACAGTGCCAACGCACAAGGCACCTCTGCTGCATACTCCCCCATGGCTATTCCCCAGGCAACTAGTAGTTCAGCTGGCTACACTCCATCGACGAGTCCTATTCCCGTGCAATTGCCAGTCACTTCCCTCTCAGCCTTACACGCACTCGGAATAGTACCCGTTCCAGCAGCATCTGTACCGCCCCCTGATCAGCCCCAACCGGCTGCAGTTCTCAAAGGGTCCACGTCTAATGGTACCATGTTGAGTCTGGATGTCAATGTTTCGCTTCTTCAATCGGCACAGATGAGTGGACTGGCGATCTTGCTGAATTCTTTGATGTCGCGGGGCTCGGGAACAAGTCAAGCTAGTGTAGCTGTCACGAATTCGCAACCTCCAGCTGAGCAGCTTCAAAATGGCCTTCCCTCGGTGGCTGCACATACACATGGCGTGCCTATCCCCACGGAGAAGGAGAGGGACGGGACGGGGTAATAGACTTGTTTTTCACTAAACGTTAATTAAGATAAATTCTCCTAAACTCGAATCCTGAATCCTGGTTCCCGTCGCTTCCTCATCTTTGCTGCGGATGGCTACAAAGGAACAGGCACGTTCTCCCAATGACCGAAACAAGAAAATAACAGGGGTGGAAGAATTTCCTCAGGGGATAGTTGGTCTCACAACTACCCATGCGGTTGCACGAAGTCACGGAAAGCATATGCCTCGAAAATGGTGATCTGAACCCATTCCAAGTCTGAAGGTGGGATCGATTGATGTTTCATGTGGTCTTGACCGACGTTGCCTCCAATTGCCAATATTAATACCGATACCGGAGTAAGGGATTTCCGTCCACGCGGCCTCCCGAGCTATTAGAAAAAGAAAGTGGTGGAAATTAGCTTGGGGATCAGTACCGCTCGTATGGCGCAATACTCTAGTCCCAGCAAATCATTAACGCCGGCCATGACATTCCGATTCAGTCAGCGGGCGCCGTTGGATGCATTTACCCCACTTATCTGCATGTCGCACTCACGATAGGGCTGACTACAATCCTAACATTGTGGGTCGCAGTAGCGATAGCAAACACCTTCGCATCGCCTGCGAGGAACTTGGACTTTCCCTACGTAGGTTAAAGATACTGAAACGCGTCCGAGATTATAAGGGGACGAAGGCACCGATCACACACTAATAACATGCTAACAGGCTGTAGGTGTGCCTATTTTCTCTCTGCATCATGGGGCCCCGACACGAAATTAACACGGAATCAGGCCATGTTTTCTGACCACACGGTGTCCTAGCCTACCGATCGGAAGGTATGATTTCAGAGCCGGAGCCCGGGGCCAGGCTCGACGAAGACGCTTGCATACGACAAGAAAAAGCACTACTAATCCTCAGATGTAAATCGATCCCACCAGATTGCCAAGCAGAATCCTTGTCCGATCTGAGGCAGAGTCTGCAACTCGATCGTTGTAGGTCGTAGGTCGATGTCCGCCGGGCCGGGCCCTCCACAACATACACCGTGCACTTCACTACTAGTATTAAAATCCATACAGGACAATGACTGAGGACATCTCGACCGGCTCAAGACCTCCAATTTATTGCTTTTTTCTTTAAATTGATTTCAGGTTTGACGAGTAACGACTACAACTGACAGAAACAGGCGCGAAAAAAGAAGAGAGCGTTAATTCGATAAAGGACGTGACGATTATGGCTGCATTTTGTTCGCGCGGTGCCTGAACGGACCGAAACTTTGAGTGCTGCAAAACCCTCCCCCACCATTCGTGGGAGTCGGGGACTCCTCTTTCTCACAATCCTCGTATCATGCAAAACGATTCAACTCAGCCCGCTCATGATGTTATCCTGCGCTCCTCAGATGGAGCCCTATTCAATTCATGGAAAATCATCCTATGCATATCTTCTCCCGTATTCAATGACATGTTCACGCTATCACAGCAGAACATAGCTCATTCGTCAGACGACGGACTTCCGATCATAGACTTGTCCGAGGACAAGCGCACCATCGAGCTCTTGCTGTCGCTCTGCCACCCACCCAGCTGCAGCGGGAAAAAGTTCCAGATCGACAATCTCGAGGAGCTCTGCGCCATCCTCGAGGCAGCGACGAAGTATGACATGATGAACCTCCGCCTCGTCGCACTTGGAGAGCTCACCAACCTCGCGTTCCTGGACCCCGTGCGAGTCTACGCACTCGCCTGTATATATGGGCAGCGCGAGACGGCTCGGCTCGCGGCCCAATACACGTTGACGCTACCCACGCTGCTGGCACGTGGCTATGTCCCCGAATTCGAAAAGGTTCACGCTGGCCTCCTCTGCCGCCTCGTTTTGTATCGCGAGCAGTGCGCGGCGGCTGCGCGTGCGCTGGCAGAGGACCACACCTGGATCGTGTATGTGGAAGACATATCTCCACTTTTTGGGTGCGACGACGATTGTGAGGAATGGACCACGATCAGGCACCCGCCGTCCAGAAAGTATCCGGCTGGTCGGGAGGGATCCATGTCGGTGCACAGATGGTGGATGGACTACATGAGGAAGTCGGCATGCGCGCTGCAAGGCTCCCCTCATGGCAACACTGTGAAAGACCCAAAGCTTGTGGGCAAAGTTTTGTCAGAGATGTTGTCTTCGAAGTGCGAAGAATGCAAAGTACCGCATGGCCGGGAAGCGTTCGGATCCTTTGTGAACAAATTTGCTAAGAAAGTTGATGAAATGGTTGCAAAAGTGTGTCAACGTTGGCTCATCTGGAGAGCGAACTAACCATTTCTTCTGCAGGTCGAAATCAATGTTGGATTCTAACGCCGGGGACTACCTTCAAGCTCCTTTGATGTATCTCCATCATGTAAATAGTAGAGAGAAGATGATAGTCCATACCCCGTCACTTGGCGTAGAACCAGTAGACCCACGAGAAGCCTCTTCTGATTTCCTTTGCCACTAATCAATGAGTTCAACTTGATAGAGCTTTTCGGGGGAAAATAAACGCTGATCCTCCTCAAGAAGAGGAACATTATGGCGGGGTATCTGCACAATTAATCTTACTACATACGTAGCCTCAGGAAAACCATAAGACTTTGAGATATATTTATATTTTGGTGCCAACGTATACTTACATGGCACCAATCCACTGTGATTCGGCAAAGACTCCGAGTCGTTTCTTGAATGCGACCGGCGGGAAGTCGTTCTTGCAAGGTCAGTTAGGTAGGAATTGGGAGAACGGATCAAAAAGACTCGATCAAGCTTGTATCTTTCCTTTCAAAGGTGGCGGTGGCGCCTGTCAGCACATTGGCACCATCAACTGCTATGTAGTACATTCATCGTCGGTTGACAGCGGAAGGAAATCGTCGACACATACCCGATACCCGATACGTCATATGAACCCCACAAACGCTGCGCTGACGGATACGTCAAAGATTCAACGGTCCATCCAAGATCAAGACAACATCGCCCGAGCCGCGCTGTACATCGATGACCTGACCAATTGTCCTTATTTTCTCGTGAACAGACCAAAGCGAGCCAGAGTTTGAATCATAATTTCCATTTCGTGACAGTCATAAGTGGAAAATTCGCCGTTCTGCCTGACCGTGACAATACCTGATAATCAAGAGAATGCACCAGTAAGACAACCCAACATCGTCAGCCACCAGGCACGGTACAAAGCGCCCCATCCCTCCTCCTCGAAAATCCTCTTTGCACAATCAACCAGGCTTGTGTAAGGTTCCCGCTCGGTTCTCAAACTGGAAACTGGGGGTCAGTATTTCATGTTTCCCCACCGAACCTTCGGAACTTACCCGATGACGTCCTCCTCGGCTCCGGAATATTCTAGGGCTCCCTCTTCCTCCTCCTGAGCAACCGAGTTGAATTCAGGTGCAGCATGGTTCCGCTGTATGGCGAGTCTAATGGCGATGACTTCGAGAGGTGTAAGAATAACTGTGCTAGCCACGGCGAGGACAAAGAATATAGCCACTCTGACAAACGGGACGCCGTCATTGAAAGAGAAACCGGGCTGAGAAAATTCAGGGACGAGCAGATGGCGGACAGTTCTCAGACCGAGAACAACGTATGAAATATGCAAGATCTGGGCCGCAAGAAGTCCAGGCGTTAGGTAGAGGATCCATGGGCGTCGACGTTCTGTGGGGGTCAACAGAACACGCAAAGCATGGATGGGATTGAAGTAAGGTAGCTTGTGCGGCGTGGTGATCGCTCTGCCATGCTGTGAGTCTCTGGTCTGAGGGGCGGGAAACCGCGGGAAAGAAGTCTTACCGATCGGTGATGATCGTCTGGGGCAAAGATATCAGCATGGCGAATACGCTATATACCAGTACTCCCAAGACACCGGTCGACGGGGCCGTGTAAGTCCCGTGACGAAGGTTGCTGTCACTGAGGAAGACCAATAAAAATACAGTGATGATGGAGGTTGACAACAGGGTGGGCACTAATTGCACCGTTAGCGATTTCCGCCGAGTTTACCCGGGGAATCGAACTTACTCAGTCCCTTGAATAATCCTTGCCATCCCTGTCGGTAGTTTAAAGGGGATGAGTTTTATTGCGCGCAAATACTAGAGTGGAGTAACAAAGCGCACCTCGATTCTATAGACCCTCATTAGCATGGCAAAGAAGGAAGTGATGACTGGGCCGGTGTGTGGTTGTACACCACCATCTGGGTCGAGCTGGAGACCCTTCGGGTTGTAGTGAGCCCTAAACCTGACGAGTGCGCCAGTGAGTGGTACCAGGATCGCTAGCGAGATTGCAAGCGACCCCACTAGCAGTAGGGCTTCGGTGACAGAGAGCATGTTGTTAGAGATTTTGGAGGGAGTGAGAGACGGAATAGCGCCCAGTACTGCGACGACGCAGCCCCGCCGGCAAATGCCTTAAGTGAGGGAACTTGCCGAAATAGGTTGCACCTCTCTTGAACTCAAACCACCACCATGCAAGGCCGGCCTTTCTCACCAGCCTCATAACCACACCTACAAGTGTTCAAATCTAGAAAATCGATGCTATGTTATTTTCGATGAAACACAATCAACTCATTACAAGGTCAGTTTTTTCATGTCGAATTTTACACTGGTTGTCCGTGCAAGTCGAATTTTTTCGTGTGCGATTTTCATCTTTGCCAGTCTAAATTTTTGAATCTAGAGTCAATTATCATCATTTACCAGATGAGTATCTGGAAAGTGGTTTTTGAGCTTACGACGCTGCTAGACTGCATCTTATTTCTCTCTCGGAGCAGTTTTCTTTTGCATTATTTGGTGTTTCCCACCGTATATATAATGCAAGGCCCTGGTCTTGGGCGGATTCCCAAAAATCCGGAAGACCTGACTGGACGGCCCAGCAAACTTGTGTGTTCGGGTCTATCTCTGCGAACGTCTGTCCCTAAATCAATGACTCTCCAACAATGTTTATGTTGGTGGGTCCACTATTCTAGTGTTGAAGAGCCCTCCGTTCTGATTAGTTGTGTCTTCTCAATTTGAAGAGTCAGGTACGGCACAACTCGTCAGCACCAACATATCGCACGTTCAATCCCTTCTTCCGCATAGATTCTTGGGCAAACAACACGCAAGCTGATGCTATCCCGTTGACATCTCCGTACATTGTGTTGCGGTTGGATCAAGGATCACATTCTCTATTTTACTTCCTTCGAATGACCCGAGTCGTCGGAACTGTGTCGATGTTCCATCGTTCTAGATGGTCACAGGCTACTCTGTCCCTTCATCAAGCCTAGTATGTCATCGTCATAATGACTGCATTTGCTTCACAAACCTTGGCTTACGGTATCGCTACCTTCGTCTTATGCGGACGGTCCCGTCTACGGTTGTTACGAAGTGCCCTCACTGGCGACCCTCGTCTTTTGGCCCTCTGTTCTTGCCGAATCTGCTCTCGCACCTGGATACCTCACTCTTGTTGTGTGTCGAGCTTGGTCCTTGCCCAGCGGGCCGTTCGAAAGCTCGCTACTCGTTCTGTACTGCTTTTATCCCTCGTGTATCGTAGATTGAGAAATACAGTTTTTCTTTTGCCACATGCATTGACTCTCCGACGTCGTCCTGAGTGCTTCAACTGTCCACTTGTCTCTCACCACACCTTGGCGGAGTGGTGTTCTTCCCCCCCTGCGTCATACATCATCCACATATTTCTTTTCTCTCTGTTCATCTCAATGGAAGGCGACGTTGAATCCAGTAGAGTTAGTCGTGTTCGAATCGAGTTTTCTCTTGTTTTCTCACAAAGCGCCCGTCGTCTCCACAGAAAGTTGCGCTTGATAGACTCAGATTTCGCAAAACAACACGTCAGGATACTTTTGACTACGATTCATCCCAAACCGTCACAGCCAACAACCCAGCCCTTCTCTTCACTCCTCCTCCTGCCCAGTCTAGAGATGCCTCTGCCTACTACCCGCTCTCCTCACCGTCAACTAGTCGTGGCGTCGTTCTCGTCCCCAACTCTAGTCCCATCGTCCCAGAAACAAACCACCACTCCCATGCATCCCATCAGTCACAGAACACTCACGACACGTTCCCGATACCAGGGCCAAGCCATTACAACCCGTGGAACCAACCTGCTCATCATGCTCAGCCAGACCCCCTCTTGGCCCCCAGCGGATTTGTCAACGCTGGCAGAGCAGTTTACGCGTCGTTCACGCGTGGTTATGGTGGAGACATACGCAGGCTATCCGAGGTGGATGGCCACACGGAAGACGGTCCCCCCAGAAAGCGGATTAATCGCGGGGCGCTCGCCGACACTCTCCCCGTTCTCAATACCAATACCCCAGACTCCCCCGGGATCCAGCGTCTAGGACAAAGGCGGAAGGCGAACGTGAGCCTGGGTGGATTGTCTACGTCTTCCGAAGATTCCATGCCAGATATCCGGCAATTTCTCGAAGCGTCTGTCCCTGGCCAGTCTCGCGTACTTAAAGGACAGCGCCCTGGCTCTTCGGAACCCACAGAACCTCGAGATAGCAAAGATACTTTTGCGATGTTCAGAATCTCTAACATCGATCGCGAAGTCACCCTTGTACAGGCCGCATGGACGCAAGCTGGCGGAGACGAGAAGAAAGCAACCAGTCTATTGGAGGACCCTCTATGGAGACCCGTTATCTCTAGCACCGAGTCCAAATCACCTGAGCTTAGTTCCGTACCAGATCCCCCTGTTGAAACAGGCAGAGTCGCTGAGCTCGACGAGGCTACTAAAGCTATCCGTGCCGCTCTGAGGGAGAAGGCTAAGAAGTCGTCCATCTATGCGAACAGAGCTGTACTAGATACCAATCAGTCTACGCCGACGCCCGCTATTGCAACCTCGCCCATCCCCATGGTTGCGTTGCCAACATCTCCCTCCACGCCCCTTATTGTCCCGCGACGCAGACGCGCCAACAAAGTTGTCATGTCTGATTCTGACCAGTCGGACAACGAGGATGAAGATAGCCGTTCCGAGAGCGTACCTGTCAATGATGCAGAGAAGGGGGCATTGAACTTCCTCAATACAGCAAACACTGAAGGACTGCAGGAGCTGACTGGTGAGACCTGGGGAACATAGTTCCAACTCGAGTTTACTGAGTCGTCGTCAGGTTGTAGTCCGGAGCAAGCCGCAAAGATCGCTTCTCTCAGACCCTACGTCTCTGTTGACGATGTCAACACCAAGCTGGGCCAGGGTAGGAAGAAGGCAGGACCCGCTGGTGTCAGCCCTCGGCTCTTCGAAGACTGCCAGAGGGTACTCGGTGGATATGGTGCTGTCGACAGCGTTCTCGAAAAGTGTGAGCGGATAGGTGCCAGCCTACGTACCGCGATAGCGTCTTGGACTGCGGATGGCGTCAACAACAAAGGCAAGGGTAGAGACGATATGCCGCAAAACGCGTCTTCTGTTCTTGATGAGATCGAGGAAGGTTCGTTGAGCCTGGGGACCGTCAAGTCGGCGTCGAAAGAGTACTTTGCGAATCAACCTGCAATGTTAAGCCCAGGGGTGACGTTGAAGGACTATCAGTTGTTGGGTATCAACTGGCTATATTTGCTATACAAGAAAGAGTACAGTTGCATACTCGCCGATGAGATGGGTGAGTCGATTCACGTTCGCCTGCTGTCCGATGTTCAAGCTCGTGTATAGGACTTGGCAAGACCATCCAAGTGATCAGTTTCTTTGCTCACTTGAAGGAGCGAGGGAACGCTGGGCCACATCTTGTCATAGTACCGTATGTCTCTACGGAGATACTGCCAGGTTTTCAATGATCCCAAAACCCTGCTACAGATCATCAACGCTCGAGAACTGGTGTAGAGAATTTGCCCGTTTCGTCCCTTCGATATCAATCCAGACCTACTACGCCGGTAAAGAAGAACGACCCGTTCTACGCCAAACCCTTATCGATACTCAACGTCGCCATGGCAAGAACGACAATGGTTGGGAAGTGCTCATCACGACGTACAACCTGGCGCAGGGGGATGACAAGGACCGCAAGTTTTTCCGAAGGATAGAATGGGATGTGAGCAACACTCACTGAAATAAAAGTTACTTCACTCACAGATGCTCGTAGTGCATCGTCTTTGACGAGGGCCACGTATTGAAGAACTTCCAATCTCAGCGTTACCAGGCACTTCTGAAGTTCGACGCTAGATGGCGGCTACTTTTAACTGGAACGCCCCTGCAGAACAATCTACAGGAGCTTGTGGTATGCTTTTCTCTATGCCGTGATGTGGTTAGACGTCTGATCTACCAATAGTCCCTGCTCAACTTTATCCTGCCAGATCTTCTCGGGGAGGCTTTGGATTCGCTGCGGGCGATTTTCAAGACAAAAGGGGATGCCAAAGTCGCATTGCTCTCACAGGAGCGCATATCGCGAGCGAAAAAGATGATGACGCCGTTTGTTCTTCGGCGACGGAAGGATCAGGTACGTATTTTGAAGACATTGAGTTTATCCTACGGCTGCTCACTCTGTTTTTAGGTGCTGAAGGATCTTCCTCAGAAGACGGAGCGAATAGAGTGGTGTGACATGAGCGAGCTGCAGAAAACGATTTACAACGACGCTCTGCAACGATCTAGGAAGACGGTTCTAGAAGCAGACATCAACACCCCCAGTCCGTCGGGTACATCGACTCCGAATGGCGCCGTAAAGCCCGTGAAGAAGAACCCTGCCAAGGGGATGCGGCCCAAGGACAAGTATGCGGAGAACAGTTCGAACGTGCTGATGGAGCTTCGAAAGGCTGCCTCGCATCCCATGCTTTTCAGAAGGCTGTATACGGATCAGGTCCTTACGTCGATCACCAAAATGTTACTGAAGGAACCCGACTTCAAGAAACGTGGTGCTGTATTCCAGTTTGTCAAGGAGGACATGGAGGTTATGACGGATGCCGAGTTGCAGTTCTTTTGCCAGGGCTACAAGGTGTGCATATCTGTAATCAGTTTTTTCTGATCTCGCACTGATTCGCCATCAGTCGACACGAAAGTATCTTCAAGACGAGAAATGTTTTGTTAATGCTGGTAAAGTCACTGTGTTGTTGCGACTTCTGGAGGACTATGCCCAGCAAAAACGAAAAGTCTTGATTTTCTCCCAGGCAAGTGGACGTGACTAGTCGATGTGGGCGCGACCTCTGACGTACGAGGCAGTTTACCCAAATACTGGATATCCTACAAGCCATCTTGAAGCAGAGGAGCATCAAATACTTGCTGCTCACGGGCTCGACCGCTGTAGACGTGCGACAATCGCTGGTGGACGAGTTCACTGAGGATGAATCTATACCCGTCTTCCTTCTCTCTACGAAAGCTGGCGGTATGGGAATCAACTTGACAGCAGCCAGCGTGGTCATCATGTAGGTTGAATGGATGTCTAGTCGTGTGAACCACTGACAAAACTGGTTGCCAGGTTTGACCAGGATTTTAACCCGCACAACGATCGACAAGCACAAGATCGCGCATACCGAATAGGACAGAAACGGGACGTTGATGTTGTGAAGCTGATTACACGGACAACGATCGAGGAAGACATGCTACGGTTAGGTGAAACGAAACTGGCACTAGACGAAGCGGTGGCAGGGGATGTGGAAGAGGCGGAGGGGGACAAGGGGGAGAGCAAGCAGGAGAAGGAGATGAAGATGTCTCTGATGAACGTGCTTCGGAAACAGCTGGAACAACAGGACACTAGACAAACTGGAACTGGAGCACCTACACCTACACCTACGTGACGAGTCTCATGTAGAAGTAGTATATCATTAGCTAGAACATATCCTCTGCGTTTGTGTTTGTTCAAGCAAAGACGGGTAGACCGCGGACGAGACGATCGACGCTAGCGCGGAAGTAGTCGTTATCGATTCCCTGCTCGCGGGAGTCCATTGGTACGAGTGGGTTTCTGACTACAAAGTCTACGAAAGGGCCGCTGTAGATCTGTCGCAGGACGAAGCGGAGACCGTCCGTGGAGGGATCGCTGAGGCAGATGAACTTGTATCCTGAGAGAGTTTCGTACAAGTGAAGTTTGTACGCGGAGGTGCGGTAACTCGTGAACTGCTCGTCCCTGAGAGGGGGCGGGGGTTCAGAAGATGCGAAAAAAAAGGGATCCGGGGATGAACACGAGCGTACCTTTGTGACAGTTTCTTGATCATATTGCGCAAAGACAAGACGACACCGTAGACGAGTTTGGCTTCTTCGTCAAACGGAAGGGTGTTCGACTTTGGGCCATCGGTCGGGGGCGGGGGTTGTGAAGAAGGGGTTGCGGAGACATCTTCGCCGATGGCTACGACGAAGCCGGTGGAGGAGGAGAGGGTGTTCCTCGGGCTGGTAAAGGTGGAGGTGTTTGTGGTGGGCGTGTCTGTCGCGGGTTGTGGTGCGACGGCGCGGGAGACGGCGTTGAGGGTGCCGCCTTGGACTGTGCCGGGTTTGAGGTGTCTGGTGCGGTGCCAGTCTTGATAGTAGACGCAGGCGCAGTGTCTGAGGAGGAGAGTCACTATACTGATCAGTCGATGATGAGAAAAAAGAGTTCACCTGTCGAATATGTAGAGACTGTAGATGGTCATATCAGATCTACACCTCCGACTACTATGGCCACTGATCCGATCGCAACCTCCGCGCTCAGGCTGCTAGCAGATCGGGAGGGAAAGCGCTGGGTCAGACGTCGCGAGAACGGTAGGTACTACAACTCGAACTCACTCACTAATAGGTCTAACTGATAACAGCCAAGTTCGTGCACAACCCGCACGTCGCCCTCCCGACCAGCCTCGATCTCGCCGGCCATCCACTTCCACAACTCCCTCTGTCCACCTTTCCACACCCTCTACCTTCTTACCTTCCCCGCACCCTTCACCTCCCTCCTGCTCGCACCCCTCCCACTCTCACATCCACATCCACCGCCGGCCTCTTCTCCCTCTCCCTCCGTGGTGCCCGCCGTGCCCTCCGCGCCCGTCCCTCTTCTCCTCTCCTCGTCAAAGCAGTAGAGACACACCTCGCAGCTTGGCTCGACGGTGGAACCTACTTTCTCCCTGACCAAGCAAAGGGTCTCCTCTCCTTTCCCGGCGTCCCCGTCGGCGATAGGGAAGACATCAGGGAAGTAGGTCGAGAGGCCGGAAGGCTCGTCTGGGCCGTCAAGACCGATTCCACCGTCGAACAACAACAACCCGGCGGCTACTACGGCGAAGGCGGTTTCGAGAGGTATGTCGTCCATTGTGTCGCTAGATGGTACGGCCTCGTCAGTTTCAGTACGTCCTCCTCCTTCGTCTCTTCACCACCACCACCTCTGACCTCTGCTCATGCGGCCATCCCAGGCAAGGAAACAGACGGCCGTCGTCTGACGTACCTCCTCCGCCCCAACGTCACCCGTCCGGACCCACGCACCGACGCACCATCTCGTACCCTCGCTACCCCTCCCACGACCGACGCCTCCGATTTTCTTGTCTCCGATGCCAGCCCCTCGGACTCTCACGCGACGGACGGGTCCGACTACGACCCGACCAACACATCTGACGTCGATTCCGCCGCTGGCGATCTACCCACTCGTGCAGACGTCCGCTCGGTTCTCTCCGATATCGACGAGTCCCGTCCGCCTTCTGCTGCGGACTACTCGGACGACCGCGGTTTCGCTGCATCTATGGAATCCCTCTCCCTGTCCTCTGTACATGCAGATGTGAACGACGACGACGACGACGGAGTTCCGACGCCGGGTCGTCTCCGGAGTAGTACCATTGAAGAAGAACAGGGCGATGTCCCGACGCCTTCCCGCGCCCGTGCCGACCGAGATCGCTTGCGCAGACTATACCCCCGCTCGGCTTCTTCCCCCTCCCCAGTGGGTAGATCATCTCCGCATCGTTTCCACATTCTGGGTGCAAGGCGGAAAAGGAAAGCTAGCAAGGACAAGAAGGGCTTTGCCGGAGCAGTGGGGACCGACAAAGGATCGTTTTATGATTACCTCTTTGCTTGAGGCTTTTGCCGTGCATATAGAGTCGTCGACGTTTGGACTTGTATTACTTAACTCCAGTGCTGCGTGTATGCTATCTCTACCATCATGATATATCTACAGCACTCTTTGTCGTTGCTCGAGCCACTATTGCGTGAAGATTCTCGTCAACAGATATAATGTCGATCCTCCTAGGCGCTTTACATCGCACATTCGTTATTCGCGCAGCTCTCGATCCAAAAAAAAAAAGAACTCACTACACAGTTCGTAATGGCAGCAAACGCTAGAATGAACATCAAGTAACCCTTGGTTCGCGATACACCCGCGTTCGAACTAAACGTGCTCGAAGAATCCGAACCCGACAAAATCAGCAATAGCAGTACGCCCTGCGTTTCGTCAGCATCAACTACTAAGCGACGAGGGATCCCACACCACCACTCACGTTCGACAACACCCAGGTCAAGAGCACGTTCGTCCTCACGTTCGCATAATAGTCAATCGCCGCTTGTTCCTTCTCCCGTTCGGTCATCATCACCTTGGCCTTTAGTTTTCCCTTTGGTCCTGGTTTCGTCAACTTCAAGGCGCCTTCTCGCTCGGCAAACTTGGCGGCCCGCACAGACTCGAGCGCTTCCTCGTAAATCCCGTTCACGTCGGCCGCCTCTGCCAACATCTTGATGTCCACTTGGGAATGAGAGTCTTGCACGGCAGCTCCGAGGTCGGCATCAGGCACGGCGTCTTGTTTTGTTCCCCACGAGATCTAGCAAGTGCAACACGAGGTCGTCAACGGGACGCGGACAGGCAAGACAGGAAATACAAACATCGTTCAGATTCGAGTATGCGTATCTGGCATGATTAGGTCAGTTGCAAAAATTTCAGGGACATGGTGAATGTTACCGACATGCTCAAAACGAGAATATATGTCGGGCTCAGCAGCAGGTATTGCAGGAAGCTTGTCACCAAGTGCCACGGATCGAACGCAAGCAGACTACTAAGGACGTAGACTAGATGCGATATGCAATCGGTGAATTATTCGTCGAACCTAGTTGTGCATAGAAACCTACCTCCGTATGTGACTGCAATGCTCAACAGTACGACACTTCCTCCTGATTGAGAGGCAGCCGCTATCCCACAGAGCACAGATGCGACGATCAGATAGACCATGAGTAATGCTAGAAAGATTGACGCAAGCTTATATTTCAAATGGGAGCTGAGATGCCGGGTCAGCGTAAACGACTGGAAAAGAATTTGGAACATACGCTTTGGGCTTGTTCCCCATCGACATGAGGAAACAAGCAATGATGATCGAGGCTAGGAAATACTTGGAAAGAGATGGTGCATCAGAACGAAGCTCGTCAGGAAGGGAATGCGCCGTACTTGAGCTACTGCATTGAACCATTTGATGTTTGATAATCCGAACGATTTGTCCTCCAGGGATGAACTAAGCACAACCTATTCGCCAGTTTCATCAGCTTAATCCATGAAAACAGATACAAATCAGCCCTCACAAAAAATAGATAAAAGTTTCCCTATGATAAACCCGCTTAACATTAAACAAACAGACATGCGTCAAACTCACGATCCCAAACCATGTAAACACCATATTGATACAGTTGTACACCGTTTCCATAAGCAGCGTCATCTTCCTCCATGGACTATGCCCACTGCGCATGATTTGACCCACATGCGCAATGGCATAAACTGCGGCAAAGAAAGAACCATTTAGCCATCGCCGACGCTGAGATATAAACTCAGGGAGCGACTCGGGTACATCGGTCTCGGCGATGGCCCCTTTGACATATTTGAGCGTCCTGCAAAGCAGATTGTATATTAAAATTTAAAGGTAACAGGATAAAACCGCACCAGCTGGAGTTGGATTTGGCTATCAACTCGAAACAAAGGATGCGCTGGCAAGCATAGATTCAGAAACACGCACAAATAGACCACAACCCGCTCACATCTTCGGCAAGGTCTGTCACCTTGTCAGCGTAAGAGTGAGGTGAGCAGCGCGAGTTACATACACATATTTGACGTGAAAATATCCGTATCGCTGCCGTGAAGAACCTCCCCTTTGAAGTAGGAGGCAAGGGGCCCATGGCCATCTTTGTTGTTCTGCAGGGCAATATACCTGTACATGTTCGAGTGGGTCACAGACGTCCCTCAACTTACTTGTACGCCTACCTGTAGGCGGAAAACGCGCCGGGCTATGTACATGTGAATTGTGATTTATATGCAAAACGAGAATGCTCACCAGAACGCTGATATACCCAAACATGCTCTCGGTGGGTTTGTCCAAGATGTTGCTCAACTTGTATTCAAAGTTCTGCGCAGCAACTTTGCAAATACTATCAGCGCGAGCGAGCAAAACATGCAACCGAATCAATTCACCCAAAGGGTTTACGAGATATTTCCAGTTCTTGCCCTTGTATACTGCAATCTCTCCACAAGCACCACCAACGTTCGAGTTGACGTCAAACGTCTTCCACAACCGATAGAGGCTGTTATTACCCGGGCGAGTTCCAACATCCAACAATATGCACACGTTTGGCTGCGGCAGGCAGGTTAACGTAGTCCTGCACACGTCTCCATCTGCCCACCTGTAACATTGGCGCAAATGCATTGAAAAACCATCGATGGCTGTTGATTTTCTTCTGATTCCTTTCCTTCATGCAGAAGATGATTTGGGTAGGTACGATGCCTTTGTCCGGATACTTGAACTGGATATTCGGATCCAAGGCAAAGGAGGTCGTGAATTCGAATAGATGGGCGGTGACTTCCTTGTTGTTTACAGTGTTTTTCATGTGGTCCCCAGGTTGGTAAACACCGAGGAGGGTTAGACAGTCGAGGACGCGAGGATGAATCTTCTTTCGTCCATCTGCGACGACGCAGACCACGACCTGCAATATATCAACTGTATAGATAGAAGAACCTTGTAATAAGAAAAGATTGACCTTCTTCCATGCGTCTGGCCCCCAAGTTTGTGAGTTTTTACGAGAGCAAAGATGCGCGATGTTCCGCATCACACCATACATAGTCCGGCAAAACAAGACCTCGTCTTCCTGTATACAGCCATCAGTTAGCATAGCCAGAAATGACGGATTTGCATGTGGAACGCACATTATACATAGTAATAACAATAAATAGCTCTGTAGTACGTCCGTTCTCGTTTTGACGAAGGAAGAACTTTTCTCTCTCGAAGTCGTCCGGGTCACAGGTGACGGCAGTATACCTTGTTTTCGTCATTTCTGGTTCTCCGCGGTAGGGCATTACAAGCTTGGGTGGGACAGTGAGGTCGACGACTAGGTTCCCGTTGGTGAGCTGAACGCGTTTCTTCTTTAGTCTGCGCCGGACGCGGCCAATGGGGGCAGGTCCAAAATGCATGGTTTCGGGTGGAGGCTCAGAATCCATGGATGGGGACAGGGAAGGCGTCTTCTGGCCCTCTGTCATTTCGTCATCGTCATCGTCACCTGTAACGTCCGCGTACTGGGATATGTCGTACTCGTCATTATAGTGGTCATCGTGTTCATATTTTTCGGAAAGATGACTAGATTCGTGGGATTGGGAATAGCGAGAGTAGTGTGCAACGTTGTTCTCGTCGAGTCTATAGTCTTCCTCGTCACCGAAAGGGGTTGGGGAACGCGACCGTGGAGGATGGTAGGTGTGACGGGGATTTACGCCCGAAGCAAACGCGGCCTCCGCATCGTGCTGGAAGTGATCGAGGGAACCGCTGTACGTCGTCGAGACACCATTCGCACTGTACACTCTCGGTGCCGCGTTGAAAGGATTACCAACGACGTAAGCGGGGACGCTCGCTGGCGGTTGTGGGAGGGATCGGTTGGACTGTTGGCTGTACTGGGAGAGAGGTCGCGTATCAGAATGGTCGGTATAGAGTGAGGTGGGTCTCGAGTTCGGGTCGATGAATGGATCATGGTCGTGTGCTGACGATGATGGATCGTCAAGGTCGAGGGTCTCGCCAGTCATGATGGTCTCCAATAGTTGGCCTGGTTGATATCGCTCCGGGGGCGGTCTCGGCTGTACCTGTCGGCGTTCCAGAGAGAGTGCGATGAGGTCGTCGTCATCGTCGTCGCCGTTGGAAACTCTTAGAACGTGTTCGGCTGGTGGTGGTTTCCTTTGCAATGGCATTGTATGATATTAACGTTGAACTTGAACTTGAACATCGCGGTATGTCTCGATCACGACGTAACCGTGACAAGGACGACGCGTGACATAACGCGACGTAACGTGACCTGGTTAGAGTTGATCCGCCATGTCCGAGTCGATGTCGAGTCCGTGGATACGCGACTATTTGATCGACGTCGCAGAGACACACGGCGTACAGCTCTACAACACCCCACCACCAAAGGGAAAAAAGAGAGTACAACTCATCAACGTAAGCTTCCTCGCTGTCGAACGTCTACTCAATCCTGAATCTTCCCCCAGTTTCTCACTTATCATGCAGACAGTTATGTTTGGGCATGGATATCCGACAAGGATCATAGTGTGTCCGTCCGCTTCTCAAAAGATGCCGCAGATGCGTACAAGAAGTAGGTCAATCTCCCAACACCCCTTCACTTACATTAATCCTTGTAACAGTAAACATGGTCGCAACATCTTTGACTCTCGCTTTTCCCTCGTTTTCATCTCCAGCTATCGCCCAATATTCTCTCCACGCCCTCTTGGTCCAAATGCAGCTGGACATACACCCGTGTCCCATATATCTCTTGAAGTCGACTGTGTCTCTCAGATAGGCATCGGCCCACACTTGTTCGGGGACCCTCGTGATCTCGAATCAGACAAGAACATAAGGGAGTGGGTTCTGGGTCTTCGTGAGGACGGCTGGGGTGGGTAAGTTTGTACATACATTCACCGTCCTGATTTAACACCATTACACAGAAACGTGTTGAAACTTCGCAAGCAACAGAAACTGGCTCAGAATACAAAAGCGCCACCGGCTCCCCCAGTTCCCCCAGCCCCGCTTCCTCTCGTAACTAGTGCTTCCGTTTCCCATCACCAGACCACGAAAGTTGCGGAGGACGTTGCAAAGCCCAAGCCTGAACGACCCCAGGACTTCGAACGCGCGTATGCTAAACGCTGGCAGGTATGTTCGTTTGCTTATTCTAACAAACGTCAAGTATTGAATTGGAAGGCCAGGTAATCGAGCTCGATTCATGGAAATTCGAGATCAAACCAGCTGTGGAGGAAATATCTGCTCGTATGTATTTCCTTATACACGTAGCCAGATTCATAAACTTACTGCGACTGTACAGAGACAAATCCCAGTCATCCACCCAATGAATTGCTGCCGGACACCGTAGGTCAACCCCAACTCCGCCAAGACGGGCCCTCAGAACGTCCAATGTCACCATGTCGCACGCCGTCGCGTGCATCCTTACAACGACAAGGAACGCCAACAGATTGGTCACCGTCGGACAGGGGCAGTCCGAGTCCGCGTTCTCTAGATGAGGTCGGCAAATCCGCTTTGACGGAGGAAATCCAACCGCACTGCGATGAACCAGTGGTCCCTCCGACTTCACCCTCTGATGCAAATGGGCCCACCGTAGCGGATACTACGTCGGATACCCATTCTCTCCAGCCTCCAGCGCCTGCGCAACGCATAAAACGCTCGCCATTACCTTACTCGTCACCCCCTCACAGTTCTCCAGAGATAACCACTTACTCCTCCCGACTTCTTTCCTCGCCGCTACCCCCTAATTCTTCCTTACCTTTTCCATCGTCCTCTTTTCCACTGCCCATGGGTATTCGAAAGAACCCACAGTGCAAGGTTCCCCATCCAGGACTTCCTGTTCCCCCCACTAAGCAAGGCCCAGTTCAAATTCTCGTACCCAATTCTGATACATCCCGTACAGGGTCATCCCAGTCGATTTCACAATCGCAACCCTTTTCGCAGTCACAGCGGCAACCTGCTCTCTCGTCGTCCCTTGCAAAGGAACTCAAACCTTGTGATGTATCTTTGCCCATAGATGGCGATAACGAAGGACAGGATCTAACGGGAGCAGCCAACGGCAGTGCAGAAAATCATGGATCGGAACCGGATCGTCCGTCCGTGCCCAGCGCACCGGGGATCGAAGCACCTGAAGTACAATATACCAATGTCGGCCACCACGAGAACCGGTCAGCTGTTAACAACGCCAAAGCACCCTCCACCCTCCAAGATAGTCGTCAGCCCTCGTGTCTACCTACCATACAAGACTTGTCTTTCAGTCAACGAGACGCCGTTGGATTTCCCAGCCATACGTCTACTCAGTTGTCTGAGCAAGCGTCCCGAAGTTCTATGCACTCCCTTTTTTCAGATTCGTCGGACGAGGGACGAGCAGAATCCTCACAAGCCCCCAAGCCTCTCGCCAATCGAACAGAGGTACATGCAACGGTCAGCCCTGCCCTCGGTTCAAGACACGACGTGGAAGCATGGAAGGAACCTAGCTTCATTGCGAAGAACAAGGGCAAGGGCAAGCGGCGTGCTGTCGAAGAGCCGTCTACGCCAACTCCTAGAGTGGATAAGAAACGCCGATGGTCTGTTCACCCCGAGACACCTCTACCAAAGCGCGCAAGAGCAGAGTCACCAAAAGTGTGCAAGGCGGCGTCGGGCACGACTGCTATCGGCATCTTTGATGACAAGGACCGCCAAGATAGTGGGACACCCACTGTTGGAAAAACACGTCCAAACGGTCGATCATCATCATCCGCTGCAGGTACTACCGAGTTGGTAGCGCCATCCCTTGCTCTACAGTCATCCAGACCTCGCTTGGCAAAGTTTTCTGTCGACTTTGAGAAAATCTCACTAGGCGGAAGAGCACGGATACCCATGAGGCCGCATCCAGGCATTAGACGCATTTTGTTGACGACAGGGAGAGTTAGGAATTACAGGGAGGTAGAGGAAGACGGCAGCGTTTATATTTACCAGTGACACGATATTTGACTTTACTAATTAACTACTACGATGACACTCTTGCCCGTGTTTGTACCCTTCTGAACTGCTAAAATTGCCTCCCCTGCACTTTCGAGACCCCTCGTCAGATCCTCTTTAAGCTTGAACTCGCCCGACGCAATGAGTGCAGGCACTTCAGTGAAGAAAGCATCCTTGTATTTTGGAAGAATCGAGCCGACGACGAATGCGGAGAGCTTGAGCTCTTTTCTCACAATGTGTACCAAGTTCTGAGCAGGTGTCAGTCGGCGGGTTCTTGCCAATGGGGCAATCAGACCTGACTCACCTTTACTGGATAGGGTTGTGCGTTATACCCAGAAATCATTCCACATTCCTAGGACAAATTAATGGAGAACAGGGAGGTCCACATTTGACCCAAACTCACGATGAAGCGAGCATTGCGGGCCGCAGCCTCGAGGGTTTCACCACCCACGTTGTCCCAATACCTACACAACCCGTTAGGTTTCACAAGGATCGTCATCAAATGCACAAAGTTAGTACGTACACATCGATCGGGCCTTCCTTCTCAAAAATCTCAGACGTATTGGTGGTCTTGTAGTTGAAGGCTACATCAGCGCCTAATTCTTTCAGAAACGCGACCTTCTCGTCTGATCCGGTCGAGGCAATCACTTTTAGGCCGTCGCGCTTTGCTAACTGAACGACGAGACTATAACGTCACGAGCGTGGTGAATTCCCGCCGACCAAGAACAGAGATACGCACGATCCGACTGCGCCGGCTCCGCTGCTTATGAATGCCACTTCCCCCTTCACATCACCCTCCGTAAGCTACACGTACGCGCGATCGTCGGCACGACTCGCCTTCTTTGCGTGCGCATACTCCTTCCAACAAGAGCTTCGAGCGCGTGTACGGCTCTATGAGCGGGATAATGAGTTTCCAGAAGGCGGAGATAAGTCAGGGACTCGGAAACGAACAATGGCGGCCACACCAAGGTGTTCGGTGTTCGGTGTTCGGGAAGGTGGGTCTGCAAGGTGCATAGGACCACAGTATCTTTATGACGTAGAACGATGGCCCAGGCCTTGGCTTTGTCGGCAAAGTTGACCATGAACGTGACAGGACCTACGCGAAAATGAAAATAATGAGAGGGAATGAAATGAGTCGGTTAAAAGTGGAACGCAGCAAGAAACGTGTGGCGTACCGGGACCATCAACTGGATCCTGGCTGCCCAGTGATCCAGATGGCAAACTGAACCTGTTGCAAAACCATCTCGCGTGGTTTTCTTGGTAATAATAGATGACTTATCTGTGGAACGTACCCTATGATAGAGAGATGTTACAGTGTTTCCGGTAGTGGCTTCGGCTTCCGAGTCGACCAGCCCTGGCGTGATGAGGGGATAGAGACTAAAGTTGCCCTCCATGAGGGCCACTTCAAGGCTTGATACACTGTGATGAATGGAAGGGGGAGGAGGATATGTACTCCTGATTGGAAAAGTGGTCGAGCACGCGCTCGGACAGCTCCTGGGATTTGAGAGCCTTTTTTTTATCTACGTAAGATTTGACTTCAAGCGCTGCTCGTGGGCTGTTGTGCTTTCATAATAAACTTCCCACGTTTGGGCACTGTGTTGAACACAAAGTAACTTGACAATCTTTTTTTGACGCCATCAGACACGTACCTACTCTCGCAATATCTCATCCAGGACTTCAGTTGTTCACTGGAACACTTTCAGCTAGGTATTTCACATTTGATTACCTTGTTTGAGGAGTGCTTACATAATAATGTTTTCAAGCTTCAAGCTTCAAGTCCCGCCCGTCGTGCGCGCCAGGGGCGCGCACGATGAGCGGGATGTACCGTGGGAAAAGAACTGGACTTGCGCTTGTAATTCACGAAGGAATATTGTAACCTGAACGCAAGCCAGAGCGTCTTTCCCCATCCCATGACAACGTCTATCCCGCAACCCAAGCCAGGGACGACGACCGTCCGGAGGAAGTTCGCTCTACGACTTTTCTGCGGGCCTTTATCCGAACAGTTCGTGTATTGCGAACTCCGTTTTGGTGATCGGAATATTCCGAAGCTCGTGAGAGCGCCGGTTCCGACACGGATGTCGGAAGTAGATGGGGATCGATCGATGTACCGCATTTCTTCCCTCGCCCTCTCAGCGACGACCAAGTGCTGCTTCAACCTTACTTCTTCAACAACCCCCTCACACTTGGACCCAGATACGGAGATCCTTATCGCTGGGCGGGGACCAGGGAGCAAGCAACACCAACTATCAGTCATCGAGTAAGGATCTCTTCTTGTCGCGTTATATTCCCTGGTGAACCTTGCGGAGTGCGGTAGCTGTTGTTTTCGATACCCACTGCCATATGGCTATCCCGCCCCGTCGTCGTTGCCGTGTGCGGCGGACGAGGAGAGCGAGCACCTCAAGCGCCTGTTGCGAATAAGGGATCAGGTCGTAGCAGCCTGGAAACGGCTCGGGGTGATGTTGGGCTGGTCAGAGGTGAAGCGGCTACAGCACACGTTTCGATACCTCGCCGCGCAGTTCCTCCT
>JBBPOR010000314.1:0-26212 GCA_038091555.1 Leccinum sublutescens | reverse complement strand
TGTTCATCATACGCCACCAACTTTGTTTGCTGCAAGCCTTTCTAACGCGGGGCTAGGTAGAAGAGGCCCCTGCGACCCACCGATTCCCCAACAAGCCAGGCGTAATAAGCCCCCCCGTCGGCCCTGACTCCTGTCATTCCCGCCGACAGTTTTACACGCACGAATCTGCCAGGCCTGCCGCATCAGCTACGTTCACTGGAAGTTCCCAACAGATTAGCTGCAAAAAAGGATCCGAACACGACTAGCGGATGGTTACAGAAGCTACAAAGTCACAGCACAGGACTGCCTTACGATGCTCCAGCACAGGACTCTCCTTGCCATCGACCCTCCAGAGCCCGAACAGGGCGAGGAAGGGACGGGGCACATGAACGAGAGCGGCAATCACTGGCACTGCAGCAAGGTCGCTATCTCACCTCCGTCCCAACCTTCAGTATTTCAGACAAGATGGAATCAAAAGGTGTTTATCTCCTTTTGTCTGCGAGTGCTGCAGTGAAATAACATTCATGTCACCCAAAGAGTCTGTTCAGTATCTGGTTCACTTTGCCACCCTTACTCCATCATCTATAGATTTCCAAGGACCTTGCTTCATCACTAGCAATGGATGCATTTTCTGCTCGTCTGTTCCTCTCTCGCAGACGTCATCGTTTTAGCGGCCCTTGCAGACGACTTGACTTGACTGTCGTCACTGGAAATACACCACACAATTCATTTACAACTTGGGTCCAGATCAGCACGACAAGCTGTGCAGTCTTAATGTTGATCTGCAATCCGCAATCATCAAAATTCGCAAATTACCCGGTCTCACTCGATTCATTCCACCACAAATCGGCTTTGAATTTGGCACACTCGAGGTTTGGTACTATTACAACCAATACTTACGCACTAAGTGTCCTCCGCATGGTTCATGCACCATGTCATTCTCTCGTGACCCGGCGTCATCAGGATTAAGAACTCTCATCCAAGTACGTAGACATTTGCCGCTGGTTATGATTCATACGTTCTTCACTTGTTCTTCGAGCCAATCCCAAAGTTTCTCGCCAAGCTTGGGGTCTTGAGTCTCCTTCAAAGGAGTACCGACGCGCGCCCAGGGAACGAGGTACTACAGGATAAGTGTTCACTACACCGCGCGGGCAGGACGGGCCCCAATGCGAAAGAAAAGGACGCACTTTACCACCGAGCCCCACCGCCTCTGGCATCGTTCCAGCGTAGAGCTGCGTCAAAGCGCCAAACGGCGTATCATACATGATCGTTTGATTCTGCAACCAAAAAGAAATCACGTCATGGTGATGGTAGTGTCAGTTTGAACATAATAGATAATGCTTCCCAGACCCAGGAGGACCATCGACCTACCAAAACAGACCGCAGGAACGGGGGAAAGTGCCGTTGCAGATCAGACTTGATATTCCCGGGATTAAGAGAGGTAGAAACGACGCCCTGGTCGCCGAATCGCCGTGAAAGCTCGCGCGCGACGACCACGTTTGCCTGCACGAATGGTTCGTCCCATTCATTATCATCAAGACCTCAGACACGGTTGCTCTGTAAACAGACTATAACATACGAATTTGCTCTGGAAGTACAGCACATCGGTGCTGCATTTTTGTCGCTTTGGCGAGTCCTTGAACGTGTCAAAGTCGAGGCCGTGGCAAAAGAGGTGGCCTGACGAGGAGGTGGTGACGATGCGGGTCTTGCCGTCCGAGCTTGTCTTGGCGGTGGCGATCATCGTCGGGAGGAGAAGCTTGGTAAAGTAATGGTGTCCTGTTTGGGACGATGGAATGTCATGCGTACTAAGTACTAAGCGATGAGAGAAGCAGGATGGAGACTTACCTAGAACGTTTGTGCCGAATTGGAGGTCGTATCCGTCTGCAGTGAGCCATTCGACTGGGGGGTTCATGACGCCGCTATGGAGATTTCTGTACACAGCAGGCTTCATCTCAAATTACATGGCTACTTACGCGTTGTTGAAGAGTACATGCAGCTGTGTTTCTTTGCTGTGTAGTGACGGGGCGCAAGCAGGTAGTATCGATCATCGATCAGCACTCGTCCTGGTCGGTAATGTCAAGGAGAAGGCGCGAACCTCAAGAACTCCTCCGCAGCTGCTTTGACGGCCTTCAAGTTAGCCAAGTCGAGGCTCACAAAGAAAATGGCCTCGTTTCCCGTGTCCTGTTTGAGCTGGCGAATCGTGTCTTCGCACTGGGCTTTGTTTCGCGCGGCAATGTAGACTCTCGCTCCATGAGCGAGGAGAGCCTGTATATCGACAGCGCTGAATAGGGGAAAAAAACGGATGTTTGGGAACACGGAACGTACCCTGACTGTTTCCTTTCCAATGCCTGTGCTACCACCTGTGACGATGACGACCTTTCCTGTGAGATCCGGAATGTCTGGGACATTGAAAGTTGATTTCGGGGGAAAGGATTCGCAGATCCAGGTCTTGAGCACTGCGCTCATGATGACGGGGTGCCAGCGATGTATTCGTACGCTTGAAGCTCCCTGCTAGCCTAGAGTCCGATTGTTGGTGCTACTAGCAGTGAGACTGGAGTATTTATTATAGCGTGCAGGCGATTGTGCGGCGTTTCGGATGCTAACGATCACACGGCATCGTAGCTTGCGTCTTTACATTACATATAAGCTTTCCGAGACGTGTCATTATCTAAGAGTCATCTGAATCCGTAGACATACCTAAGATTCGCTACGCACGTTGCTTTGGAAAAGTTGCCAATCTGTAAATGATATCATATTCGTGGCGAACGAGGAGGATCATCATCCGGATAGTATCTACTACGGGGATGATGTGGAAAACTCAGTTAGCTGGGGCGGGGGATGCCGAAGAGTGTGGGCGATTCGTCCAGCCCGTGTGACGCGTGTGCCCGGCAACCGGGATGATTGTATAGAGGCAGGGCGTGTCGGATGAGCAGGCGAGGACAAGCGGTGCAAGGCGGAGGACAAGCGAGAGGCACTGCCTCTCGCTTCCGAAGGTGCGTCCAACGGTTTCAGCGTCTATTTCTTCGTGTCTCGCTACATACATAATCGAATGCCACACAATTGCTCTCTCTAACATAATACGTAGGGGGATCGTCTGTAACGGGCTAAGAATACACTATACATTGAGATGGTAAGAACGATAACGGATAGCATACTAGTAGCGGGTCGACGGAGGCGGGACTTGAGATCTTGAGAGCCAAGGAGATACCAAACATGTAACTTGTCGTAGTACACCAAAGAAAAAAAGTAAAAGGACAAAACGAGACGAGACGAGGAAAAAAAACAAGGAGGTGGCATATGTGCATCGACTCGATCATAAATATATCAATAGAACGCCGGAGACAGACATAGACACGGAGACAGAGAGGCACCAGGCGAGTGAATGAATGAAAATATGGATATCGTGGAATTGTCTGGAGGCGTGCAAGCGCGCAGATGGAGATATATGCAAAAAGTAGGAAGAAAAGAAGAAAAAAGAGATAACATTTGAGATGACAAACGGCGACGAGGACTTGTTGTTCTCGTCAATACCACCGCGGCAACTTGCCTGGACTGTGCATATTCGGACTCTCGTACAACAGCCCTCGTCGGTCGAATAGCCCCGCCGGACTCTCCTGCGCCGCCTTGGCACTGATTCTAGCAAACTCTTCCTCGAGCAACGCCCCCGGATCGTGCGGATCGAATATCCTCGATCCAGGCGTCCGATACGGCGACTCGGCTGACGAGCCTGGGGTAGGAAAAACGAGCTTCTTCGGAGTGACTGGCGGAAAGTGGGGATGGGAATGGGTAGGCATCGCGTCCTTGTCTCGGTCACGGTGATATGGCCGCTTGCGCGAGGGAGTCCGGACGTTCTCGCTGTCGAACACGGCCGGGTTTATGCCGTCGTCTGGGTTGAACGTCGTATGTGGGGGTGGGTCGAGGTTTGACTTGAAGTGGGCAAGACTGGCGCTAGGCGTCATGTGGAGGCCCTTGTGAGACAACGGCGTGCGCAGCGGTGAAAGGTGGACGGTGCTGGCGGCACCACGATTGCGTGGAGGGGTCGTGGGACGTGAAGGAGGGGTCGATGGGCGAAGGTGGATACCAGTGGTTGTCGTTGATGTGGACTCCGGGATAGGTGCGGGAAGGGGAGGTCGATGTTCGTGGTTCGCTTGCTTTTTCCTAGTTTTCGTACGTCTGTCGAGGGTCGGAGATCCTGGCATGGGTGGGAGGGTACGTGATTTCTGCGGACGAATGTGAGTCTAGACACGTCATACGAGATGAGAGAATCGACCTTTGGGGGTGTGGTGTCAGGCACGACCACTTCCTTCTGCTTGCCCTTGTCGATATGAACACTTTCGAGCGGCGTGTTGCCTGGCTCGAGTGGTGTCATTGACTCTATGTGAGCATCCGCAGTGTCTGTCTGTGGATGGTCCTCCGAGGGAAGCTGTGGGCTTGAGGAAGACCCATCGTTTGGTATTAGTTCGGGAAGGGATGAGGAAGGCGGCATGGGTGATGCCTGAGACTCGTCCGAGCTCTTGACGACAGATTCATAATGGAGAACAGGCGAGACTCTCGCGGCACCAGATGTGACACGGGCGTAGTGAGATGTTGGTGGAAGCGGAGGGAAAATGACTTCTGCAGGTAGTTGTGCGCATTGCTCGTAATATGGCTGATGATGAACTGATGGACACGGAGGGAACATGGGGAGGAAGTGGGTGGCAGGTACAAGGGGAGGTAACATTGGACCTGCGAATGGGTGAGGGACTAATGTTAGCGGAACAGGCGAGCTAGCATCAGTCGAAGAAGCGGGTTCCTTCTTCGGGCGTTTCGCTCTGCGTCCAGATGGAGCGTCCTCTGCAGGGCGCTTCTTTGGTGGGGCTTTCTTAGCCGCTGCGGCTTGCTTGTATTCAGCGCAAAATTCTTTCCTAAAGTTTCCATTGGCGAAACATTCGAGATCGCAGTCCCAGATCGCCCACTGAGTCCGACCAAGGCTGCGATCTCGGGGCATCTTGCGGAAACAAACAGTGGTAGATAAAACGTGACGGATAGAGTTCATCCAAGTAGCTTCATTTCTCTGAAAGTATGGATAAACGATGGTAATCCATTCGTAAATTTCCTGTAGCGTCAGCCTGTGGTCGGGGGAGGAAAGGATAGCCTGGCCGATGAGGGCGGCGTAGGAGAGTTCTGGTTTCTTCTTTGGATAAGGGCCAGGGGGAAGTTTATAGGGTAAATTGTCGTATTCGTCTTCATCTGGAAGAGGGTCCATTGGGCCTGGTGATGATACAAGATTAACGATCCGCTTCGTGGAGGGTGTCGCAAAGGGAGATGAGCGAGGGGGAGAAGAGGAAAGGAAGGGCGACTTGTAGTAGTTGGTTCGACGTGGAGTGAAAGGATCCGCGTCTTGAGGTGCAGATTGCGCTTGGGCGGGCATACTTCCTGGGCGGGAACGTGTCGGGGTGGGAGAATTGTCTTGAGCAAAAGGAGTCTTTGAAAAGGTCAATAGATATAAAATCAGGGAAATGAGTAGAGTACCTTCTTATGGCGCGATGGAGGTTCGATCGCGTCGTAATCTCTATAGTACTTTTTATGTTGGGGTGTGACGGGAGGAAGCGGGACGGTCGTGCTTTGAAGCGCGTCCTGCGAAAGAATAAATCGACGACGAGGACGCGAGGCTGGACACGACTAACCTGTGGAGCAATGCTGCTCGAAGAATCGGACTGATCTGGGCCCACGACGCGTCGGGAATCGCGCGACTGCATGAACGCGTCGAGGCTGAAGGACGCGCGGGCGGGAGACGGGGAGGGCGGGGGACGATCCTTGCCTTTTGCCTTTTTTTCGCGTTTTGCCTGGCGACTTTTACGCTCGAGTATCATTTCCATGCTGTCCATCTGCCTGAGGGGCATCGCGGGCTCGACGGGCTCCGCTTTGACTGGCGTGGACGGCGGCGGCGTCTGGGGGTGCGCCGACGCGTGCGAGCGCGAAACTGAGCGCGTTCTAGTGAGCCCAGCTGGCGGTGCGGGATGTTCTGGGGGGTCGGCAGAGAACGGGCGGGTCGTGGGCGGGTCGTGGTGTGTGAGGAACTGGCGCATCTGGTCGCTGTGTCGTTGTAGATCGTCTCTGGTGAGCCCAATAGACAGCAAGACCTGTGATATGGGCGAGACGGGCTCGGGCATCGTCGGGAAAGGCGCGCTCGTCGTCGTCGTCGCTGCCGACGTCGACGGAGAAAATACAAGAGGAGTGAGTGACATACTCTCTGTAGTATGTCACACTTGTCACACATCGCTTGCGGAAGGCAGTCATCATGGTGTACCACAATCTCAAAGGTCAGCCCGTCCCCGACGTCGCGTCGGCACCCCCGCTCACCGCCTGACGCAGCCCTGATCAAGGGCATAAGAGCATGCAAGGTCCGTGCGCACCGTCACCGCACCGCACAACACCGCTCACCCACCCCAGACCGTCGCAGACGAACGCGCACTCATCCAGCAGGAATCAGCAGCCATTCGCGCCTCCTTCAGAGAGGAGGACTCGTATGCGCGCCACCACAACATCGCCAAGTTACTGTACATACACATGCTCGGCTCGCCCGCTCATTTTGGCCAGATCGAATGTCTCAAGCTCGTAGCCAGCCCCCGCTTCACCGATAAACGTCTCGGCTATCTCGGTATCATGCTCCTTCTAGACGAGAGCCAAGAGGTGCTAACCCTCGTCACGAATTCGCTCAAAAAGTCTTCTTGCCATATTACCGCCGCACTCCGTATCTGACTTGCATTACAGCGACTTGAACCATTCCAACATGTACGTTGTGGGCCTTGGCCTGTGCACGTTCGCGAATATAGCATCGGAGGAAATGTCCCGTGACCTTGCAAACGAGATCGAGAAACTGCTGGGCTCGAGTAACGCCTACATTCGCAAAAAGGTCCAGTGCCATCTCGTCTACTCTACTGTCCCATTCATATCTCATCCTAGGCCGCGCTTTGTGCTTTGAGAATCATAAAAAAGGTCCCCGATCTATCTGATCATTTCATCGCAAAGTCCAAGAACCTCCTTTCGGATCGCAACCACGGCGTGCTTCTCGCATCCATCACCCTCGTTTCCGAAATGTGTCAGCAGGACGAAAATTGCCTGAACGAGTTCAGAAACGTTTGTTATGACGTCTCGTCAATTTGATAAACCCTCATATGAGTTTACACAGGCCGTCCCTCTTCTCGTCCGCAATATGAAAGCCTTGGTCACAACAGGCTACAGTCCGGAACACGATGTATCAGGTATAACAGACCCATTCTTGCAAGTCAAGGTTCTCCGGTTGCTCCGTCTCCTCGGGCGGGGTGATGTCCGAGCAAGTGAAGTCATGAACGATATCCTTGCCCAAGTACGCAGATTCTCCGCATTATCTTCACCACATTCATAGCCATCTAGGTCGCTACGAACACCGATTCCACCAAAAACGTTGGCAACTCGATTCTCTACGAAACCGTCCTCACTGTCCTCGATATCGAAGCAGACAGTGGTCTCCGCGTCATGGCTATTAATATTCTCGGTAAATTCCTCAGTAATCGTGATAACAACATTCGGTATCTATCCTCGTTCTTGGTCGACAATTCTATCTATTCATGACCCCCGTAGGTATGTGGCCCTCAACACTCTCAACAAAGTCGTGTCGATGGATACGAGCGCTGTACAACGTCACCGTAACATCATCCTTGACTGTCTTCGCGACGGTGACATTTCAATACGACGTCGTGCCCTCGAACTCTCGTATGCACTCATCAATGAGCAAAACGTCCGTGTACTTGTTCGAGAACTTCTGGCTTTCCTCGAAGTTGCAGACGACGAGTTCAAGACCGGAATGACTACTCAGATCTCACTTGCCGCCGAACGATTCGCTCCTAACAAGAGATGGCATATCGATACAGTTTTGAGGTCATTGAAACTTGTACGCAGCTTCTCCTCCCATAGCCACCAGAAAACACTGACAATGGTCAGGCCGGAAACTTTGTCAGAGAAGAGATTTTGTCCGCATTCATCCGACTTGTTGCACATACTCCCGAGTTGCAAGCCTACACAACATCCAAGTTGTATACCGCTCTACAAGCTGATCTCTCGCAGGAATCGCTCACACTTGCCGCCGTTTGGATCATTGGTGAATATAGCGAAGTTTTGCTCGAAGGTGGCATTATCGATGAGGATCAACCGAAAAATGTAATTGTTAAAGCTTCCCTTTTAATTACACCGCTCTCAATTCGTGTTCTTCCGCAGGCAACCGACAAAGACATTGTTGACCTTCTTCATTCCGCACTCGAGTCGCCGTATGCCAATCACCTCATCCGCCAATTCATTCTCTGCGCGATCACAAAGATGGCGTCGCGCCATACCACCACCCCTGCTCAGCAAAGGCGAATCTCAGAAGTGCTTGCACAGTACACGACGAATCCTGAGCTAGAGCTGCAACAGCGTGCGGTGGAGTACGCGAATCTGTTCACGCTGGGCGATCTAAAGGTCGGCGTACTCGAGCGAATGCCTCCTCCAGAACTCAAAGCGACTGTCATGGGTGTTGGTACGTTTCGTTGGGTTTCAAAGATTATTCGCCCCACCAACATGTTTTGTAGTGAGCGAGAACAAACCAGTTGGCTCTACAAGGAGTGGAAAAGAGGTGCGTATTTCTCCTTTGTTATATCGTTGTCGTATTTACGTGACGCCTTAGGGTGACCTCCTGGGAGACGATCTGGCGTCTCCTACTCCTCGACTTAATGGTCAAGCAGTGCAAAATAGTCAAGATCTCCTTGCAGAGATCTTTGGTAGCAGTACACCCTCCAACTCACCTCAGCCCGCATCCACCGTCTCTCCACAGCCACAGAAGAACAGCATACAAGATATACTCGGACTCTTTGATGCATCTCCTAATCCAGCATCTCCTGCACCAACACCGGGTCTTTCCGCATCGTCCCCAGCGTTTTCGTTACCACAAACCCAAGTGCAGTCTCCGGTTGAAACACAGACATCGCCTGTGCCCCGGTTGACGTCATACACCGCGTACGAAAAGAATGAACTCAAGATTACATTGACGCCTCAAACGTCGGGTGCACGTCCAGGGGTTGTGAACATCATGGCGCGGTTCCAGGTTTTTGGGACACAGATGGTTACAGGGTTGCATTTCCAAGCTGCTGTACCAAAGGTATGTTTCAAACGATTGATGATGTTGTGGTGAGACTGACGAGGTCTATTAGTCGCAGCAACTGCAAATGCTTCCAATGTCGAATCCGGACGTGCATCCTGGGGCGACGGAGACGCAGCAGATGCGGGTGGTCGCTCCTCCAGGGGTAAGTGTGCTTAAGATGTCACACAACGACGCACTGACGAACACGCTTCTTGATAAAGTCGAACGTGCGGCTACGACTGCGTGTGGCATTTACGCTTGCGGGTCGAGCAATACAGGATCAGGTCGATTTCTCGGGGTTTCCTCCTGGGCTGACTGGATCTGGATGATGAACGGAGTGCCCGTGAACGTAGATGTGTACTACCTCGACTTTTGCTTCCTCATGAGATCTACACGAATACCTGAATGTTTTGTATTTCTTTTATTTTTGGACGAATGGCGAGGGTTGTGTTGTGTTTTGTTTTCATGATAACCTGACTTGGTTGATTTGACCCCTGACTTGAAACGTCAGCCGTCCCGGTCAGCCACTTTCACTGACTCGGTGACGCTTTTCTTTTAGTTCCACGTCTCGATACCTGGTTCTACTCACCAGCACATTCTAGACATGCCGGATGAAGATTACCCTAGACTACCCCGTAGACATCGCGGTGAGGACGACCCCAAGATGATAGGCCTCTGGAAGGTGGGCAGAACGATCGGAAAGGGAAGCTCAGGTGTGTAATTCTTCTGATGTGACCCGCCCAGCACCACATCTCCCGCACGCCAATTCACCTCGCACAGGCCGCGTCCGCATCGCTCGACACACCAAGACCGGCCGATACGCCGCCGTCAAGATCGTCTCCAAACACCAACTGCTCAACAGCGCCGCCCTCGCACGCCCCGCCGACACGCCCGAACACATGCTCCTCAGCATCGAGCGCGAGATCGTGATCATGAAGCTCATCGACCACCCAAACGTCATGCGCCTCTACGACGTCTGGGAGACCTCCTCCGAGCTCTACCTCATCCTCGAGTACGTCGAGGGCGGTGAGCTCTTTGATTACCTCTGCACGCGCGGGCGCCTCGCCGAGCCCGAGGCGCTCACGTGCTTCCAGCAGCTGATCGCGGCCGTGGACTACTGCCACCACTTTGGCGTCGCGCACCGCGACTTGAAGCCCGAGAACGTGCTCATGGACCGCCAGGGCAACATCAAGGTCGCAGACTTTGGGATGGCAGCATGGCAGACGGGCGCGCACGGTGGCTTGTTACAGACCGCGTGTGGAAGCCCGCACTACGCCGCCCCCGAGGTGGTCATGGGCCACGCGTACGACGGGCGGGCGTCCGACATTTGGTCGTGCGGGGTGATACTGTTTGCGCTCCTCGCTGGTAGGCTGCCGTTCGACGACGAGGACTTGGGGACGTTATTGGACAAGGTGAAGAGCGGGCGGTATGAGATGCCGCCTGCGGGAATCGTCGCGCCGGACGCGCGGGACTTGATTGAGCGGATGTTGCAACGAGAGGTGGAGAAGCGGATCACGATGCCTGAGATTTTGGCGCATCCGTTTTTCGTGTCGAAGGAGCCTAGGGCGGTGGGGAGGGACATGCCCGACTTGGATGCGCTGGCGAAGCCGATTGGCGGGACGGAGGAGGTCGATCAGGACATCTTCGCCAACCTACAAACGCTGTGGCATGGAACGCCCGAAGAGGAGATACTGGAGGCACTTAGGAGCGAGGCACCGAATTGGCAAAAGGGGGTTTATCATCTATTGATTCGATATCGAAACGAGCGCTTGGAAAATTACGACGAGGAGGAAGAAATTATAGCGCGAACACAGAGGAGGAAGAGTCGGAAAGAGTCCTCGCCGCGCGGGGACGTCCAAGCTGGCGACTCACGGGGTATGGTGCGGACGACATCGCAAGCCACCGATCTTGGACGGTCGCCATCGACGTTGCCACCGCGTGCAGCTCCACCGACGCCTCGACGCGCTGCGCGCAGAAATATGGACGAAAACTTACAGCAGCTGGGTGCCCCGCAGATAGTGCTACACTCTCCGACGCCGCCTCGACCCAGCATGATGTGTTCTCCAACGCCATCGCGATACTCGTCGTCCACTTCACCGCTCTCTCCGAACCTTACCGCGTTCACGATACCGGACGTCAAGGATGACAAGATGCAGCTATTCTTCCACCAGATCGTCGAACATCTCAACGCGATGGAGATACGTGCAGGGATGACGCCTTCGCTTGCATCGCCGCAGTTACAACCGGGGCCACCGGTCACCCCTATCACGAGCATGGAATTCGACGGACGGAGACACGGTCGACCATCGTACGATTTCGACCGTGAACTATTCGCTCACAGAGATCCGCTCGTTCCGGTTTACGACAACCCGTCGTCCAACGCCGACAACGTGCGACGCACGTTGGCTCATCACACTGGTCCATTCGGTGAACTGGACAAGGAAAACGGACAGCAGCAAGGCACGTACGGTGGTGCAACTGGGATCGTTAAGAAATCATCCCTGCGAAACAACGATGCGAGCGTGCGGAGACAACCTCTGCGTGTGCAGATCGTGGAGCCCTCGCCGCGGAAGTTGCAGAGAAAGAAGAGCGTCGATACGTCTTCGACGCTAACACCGACGATGTCGGTCTCGCCTGCGTGGTCAGACAGCTCGTTCACGCTGCCGTCGACGCCGCGCAGACGGTGGCTTGGGAACGTGTTCAAGTTCAAGCCGGCCAGCTTCCAGCTGTTGTCTGTGCACGACGCGTTCACGAGCCGAGAGGAATGCAGGCGCTTGTTGGTTGGCATTGGCGTCAAGGTCGTCTTCACGCTTTCGGAAGGGAGCGGAATTCTTAAGTGTCGGTTTGACGAGACGAGGGATCCGGTGGTGATGAAAGCGGTCAAGTTCAGAGTGGAGGTGCGGGAGACGTCGGCGCAGCAGGCGAGGGCAGGCTTTCAGGTCGGGTTGCGATTGATCCAGGAACGAGGGGCGTCGTCCAGTTTTCATATCATATGTCAGCGGTTGAGGGGTGTTTGGGAGTTGGATTTGGTCAGGCCGTCGGCGGTGGGGTTGCAAAGTTTTTTGTCTCCTCCGGACTTGACGGACGGGGAAAGGTTTACGGACATGATGGTGTATCCAGATTAGAATTTTTTGCGCGCATGATCTAAAAAACGGCATCGGGGACCAATCGGAGACGAACTTTTCCCGATACAACCTGGACTCTCGCTCATGCTTATACCACTGCCATGTACTCGGACCTAATACTTGGATCAAACTCCTAGATATTCAGTGTACTTGTGACATTCGCGATGATTCAAGCGAGGTTCGCAAACCCGACCTGGAAAGTACTGTAATCGAACACGCTGTATACGCCCTGCAAGAAAGAGGTCCCAATGATCCAAGACCCTAGGCCATATAGTCAGTTTGAGTCCATCTAGTGCCTCAACAGGGCGTTTAGGAAACGATAAGCTCTGAAATCTCACCGGCATACTTGGACTGAGCAATGATGGCGCCGAAACAATAGGGAGAACCACCCTCCTCGATCGGAATAAGTCTGAAGTGATCGGGAGAGAGTTCAAATGTCCTGCCACTGAAGGTGAGACCCAATGCTGGGAAAGAGTCGCACGGTACTGCAGGCTGTCGGTGAAAACAAGGTACCAAACGCAATCAGAACTCACGGTAATAGTAACCCGAGCCTGCATGTTCCACGAGGGTACCGCCAAGGCGTCCATACAATTCTGCAACCTGGTTCCATTCTCCGTAGATGTAGCTTGAACCAGTGTCGAAAATTACAGGTACATTGTTGAGGATTTTTTTACCATTAACACGAACATCATCCATGGACACTTGCCAGAGTCCCTACATAAAATGTCAATGTCAGCAACTTCCACTCTCGTCTACCATTTCGACTCACAGGAACTGTTACTCGTGTATAAGTGATGTCACCATTGTACAGCATATTGTTTACTCCACCAAAGTACATCTCGGCCCCAGAAGATGAGAGTTTCAATGAGAATGTTGGACTGATCAACTTCTTTTGACTAATAAGCGATACAAGCAGCGGATCAGCACCAAATTTGGACATGGACGGGAATGCCAATCCCAGTAAACCGTCCACATCTCCATGGTTCTGTATCCGAGAAGTGTACGATGTTGCAGAACCAAAGGTCTGAGGATCTGCCTAGGTTGGCGTCAAAATTCAATCATCATGCCGGTAAGCAATACAAAACATACGGTGAATCCAGCGATGGTTACATTATCAGTATATACACCACCCTTGACGACGGTTCCATCTGCATATTTGCGCTGAAATGGCTGACCCTGTGTCTTGGCAGATTTGGATGAATCGGGATCCCATAGGTTGCGATCTCCCGGGCCGGTAATTCCACTACAGCCAGTCTGCAGCACCCACATATCGCTGCGTTGACTTGAACAAATATAGCTTTATGAAGGAAAATAAAGAACCTACGCTGTACCGGTATCTATTTGAACTGTAATGCAGATGAGGGTCAACATACATCAGAATGATACTCGAAGAGTTTACCCTTCAAGGTCTGGGGAGGAGTGCCAATCGAGATCTCAGCAATCCACATGTCATGTCGACCAAATGTCAATGGGACGCTAGCGCCACGCCTTTCAAGTCCGGACTCGCTCGGTTTCACAGAGAAAGGATGCATCGTCCCCGTGTTCATCTCATAATTGTCTAGGCCCCTAAGCATCTTCCTAAAAAAGCGTGAGCAGTCGAGATGTAACAGTTCATTCCACGTACTCCTTAACAGATATACCATGAGAGCTGATTGCATCGAGATCAATGCTATCGTTGGATTTCAGAAGGGGAGAATGTCTGGTAAGCGGTATGGCTATTCCACCCGCCTCCCGGTTTGGTACAGGTTTTGCAATGACCAGAGAAAGCAGTCTGCCTGTGACTGCAAATGTGGTTAGCGTAAGTAATCGCATTGTAGAGGTGTGGAAAGGACTGGCGGTGAAACATCCACCCACAGACCTTTATAATGAGAAACCAATGGTAATAATATCCACGACCATCAGGGATAGGAACAAAACGAATGATACATAGGTGAAACTGATGATGATTGAATGTTGGCACTGGCATCCGAGTGGGGACAAGACGCGGCGCGAAATGCAACTTGGCTGAATCTTGAAGACTATTGCACACATGAACCTTCAAGTTGAATTTTCGGGGGGACAGGCTGTCTCGCAGGGCCCTCAATAGGGCTGGGCGGATCGCCTTATTTAAGCAGCCTTTCACGGCAACTGTAATTATGTTGTGAAGCTAAGGCTGGCTACTTGTCACCGAAATTGTTTGCGGGACACCTCGGAGGAGTCTGGGAGGGACAGAAATGTGGATCGAGTGGGAACTGCGGCATGCGCAGGCCCACGACGCCCTCAATGACGTTCGGCGGGCAATCCGGGTTTCGTTGTGTGGTCGCTTCCACCGCTGGGGCGAGAGGACGGGGACGGGGACAGGGAGTCGGGGACGAGGATGGTGGTGGGGGTAAGACGTTGTCGTTGTCGTTGTCGTTGTCGTTGTCGTTGTCGTTGTCGTTGTCGTTGTCTCGTCGTCTTCGTTGTCTCGTCCTCGTCCTTGCCTCGCCATCTTTGCCGTCCTCATCCTCGTCTTGCCGTCTCGTCGTCTTTTTCGTCTCCGTGCTCTCGTCCTGGTCACATCGTCGTTAGGGAATAGCATGGGTACGTGTCAGCATTTGCCGGCCCGCGTCCAACCCGCTACCCGTACCCGTGATGTACCATGCACGCCGTGTCGTTGTCGACCTTGCGGCATTTTCGTCCCGTCGACGTAGCGTTGTGTTCGTCGCGTTGTGTTCATCGCGTCATCTTCGTCGTCGTCTCCGTCGTCTCCATCGTCGTCGTCCGCGTCGTTATCATTGTCCTGACGGCGTGGACGAGGTCTGGCGGAGGGTGAGTGAGGGACAGAGAGAGGGAGGGAGGGACGCACGCACGTAGTACGCCACTGCGTCGTTGTTTTCGTGTCGTCGCGTTCGTTATCGCGCTTGTCGTCGTCGTGACGTCACGTTGAGGGGCATGCGCTGGTGTCGTGTGGTGGCGCTGGCAGCGTGGGGTGGGTGAGGGAGAGAGGGAACTTGAGGCGTCGTCGCGTCGTCGTCATCGTGGCGTTGAGTGGCACTCCGAGTCGTCGCGTAGTCGTCGTCGAAGGGCGCACCCGTGAGTATTACACGTCAAGGGTAATGCGGGTGCGGGTCGAGATTGATGGACCCACAGATTAACCCGTACCCTTGCCGTGGGTACGGGTATTTTTAAGGGGTGCGGGTGCGGGTGATTCCCTCTACTAAGTCGTCGTTGTCACATCGTGGTGGCACGCCGCACGCTAGTGTGCTGTCGTCGCTTCCGTTTGAGAGAGGGAGATAGCAAGGGAGAGAGACAGAGCGGAGAGACGACGTGTGGTGAGCGTCATGCGCTCTCCGCGGAACGAGAGCGCGCCGTGCGGCGTGGCAGTCGCCACACGCTGTCCAGCGAGGAAGTCGACGAGGCGGGTCACGCTGGCAAGTACCCGTGAGAACAGGTACGGGTCAATCCGAGGGTAATTGAGCCAGAGTCCATACCTCTCGCACTTCGTTAGTGGGGACGATATATCATCAGACGGGATGAGCGCTAGCAATGTATAATGTGTCGGTGATCCCAGGTGCCGCGATGATTTATCAGCCCGGGAGCGCTAGTGATGTATCAGACATTCAGTGTGTGTACGACAGGACGAGCGTCAGTAATGTATCACACGAAGATCGAATGATATATCAGCTTGAAGGTCAGGCCTAGGGGATGGCAGGACAAGTGTTGGTGATATATTACTGCACGCTAGTGGGGATGATATATCAGCATATCATAGATCACAGACACAGAAGCACGGGCACAAGTGATGTATCAGGTGATGTATCAGTAGGTTGCAAAGGTAGAATGAATGTACATGCGAGGGTGATATATCACTGCCAATGGTAGGTTCCGGGTCGTGTGCAGCAGCGCGCAGTGAGCGTGAGCGATGTATCAGAACTGAACATTGAAACGATGCATTCTTTCGCCGTGGAACGGAGCGAGTCCGGACTGTGCACATACCATACCCCTATTATTTCTATCATATTGGATAGGGAGGACTCGGAGTACATCAGTATCTTGCATATTCATACAGTAAATACCAACGATTGCGAATCCTGCAATACCACAATCTAAGAGACAATAACGACCAAGAAATCTTGCAAAACTCTTCCGCTACAACCTGACATTTTATCAACAACCGCATGTACTCCGATTTACTGTAATACTTGGATCAAACTCTAAGATAAGTAGTATTTAGTGCCCTGGGAACATTCGCGATGATTCAAGCGAGGTCCGCAAACCCGACGTGACGAGTACTGTAATCGAACACGCTGTATACGCCCTGCAAGAAGGAAGTCCCAATGCTCCAAAAATCTAGGTCATATAGTCAGAACCAATCCATCTAGTGCCTCAAAGGGGCGTTCAGGAAGCGATAAGCTCTGAAGTCTCACCGGTAAGCGAGCGCTGAGCGACGATGCTGCCGAAACAATAGGGAGAACCTGTCTCGATTGGTGGCATAACTCTGAAAACCTCTGGAGGAATTTCAAATGTCCTGCCACGGAAGGTGAGGCCCACTGCTGGGAAAGAGTCGCACGGTACTGCAGGCTGTCGATGAGAACAAGGTACCAAACGCAATCAGAACTTACGGTAATAGTAACCCGAGCTTCCCCGTTCCCGAAGGGTACCGCCAAGGCGTCTGTACAATTCTGCAACCCCGTTCCAATCTCCGTATATGTAGTTTGAACCAGTGTCGAAAACAACAGGTACATTGTTGAGGATTTTGTTGCCATTAACACGAATATCATCCATGGAAACTTGCCAGAATGCCTACATGTTCAATTTGAATGTCAGTAACATCCACTTCCATCTACCATTTCAACTCACAGGTTTTGTTACGCGTACATAGGCGATGGCACCTTTGTACAGCATATTGTTTACTCCACCGATGTACATCTCGGCCCCAGAAGATGAGAGTTTCAATGAAAATGTCGGGTCAGTTAGCTTCCGTTGTCTGATAAGCGATACAAGCAGCGGAACAGCACCACGTGTCGAGATGGTAGGGAACGCCAATCCCAGTAAACCGTCCATATTTCCATTGTTCTGTATTCGAGAAGTGTATGCTGTTATAGAACCAAAGGTCTGAGGATCTGCCTAGGTTGGCATCAAGATTCAAAATTCAATCGTCATCTGGACAGCAAGACATACCGTGAATCCAGAAATGGTTACATTATCGGTATATAGATCACCTGTGACGATGGTTCCATCTCCATATTTGTTCATAATTGACTGATCCTGTTTCTTGGCAAATTTAGATGATTTGGGATCCCATAGGGGGCGATCGTCGGCAATCCCAATACAGCCAGTCTGCAGCACCCACAAATCGCTGCGTTGACTTGAACAAAGATTTTAGGAAGGAAAATACAGTACCTACGCTGTACCAGTGTCTATTTGGACTGTGATGCAGATGAGGGTGAACATATATCGGCATGATACTGGCAGAATTTACCTTTCAAGGTCTGGGGAGGAGTGCCAATCGAGATCTCGGCATTCCATATACTATGATATTGACTAGCTATCAGCGGGAAGCCAGCGCCACGCCTTTCAAGTCCGGACTCGCTCGGTTTCACAGAGAAAGGATGCATTGTCCCCGTGTTCATAGCATAATTATCTAGGCCCCTAAGGATCTTCCTAAAAAAAAAGCGTGAGAGCATTGGATGTAACGGTTCATTTCACGCACTCTTCGACCAAGATTCCATGAGAACTGATCGCGTCGAGATCAATGCTGTTGTTGTTCAGGGAGGGTGTGTGTCTGGTCAGTGGTATGACTATACCATCCGCCTTCCGGTTTGGTACAGGATTTGCAGTGGCCAGAGCAACCAGTCTGCTGGTGACTGCAAATATTGTTATCGTAATGAATAGCATTGTAGAGGTGTGGAAAGGACTGGCGTTGAAACACCCACCCCCATACCTTTATAATAAGAAGCCAATGGTAACAATATTAACGGCCGATGATCAAGGATAGGATCAAAACAAAACAAAACAAAACAAACCATGCGTAGGTCAAATTAATCATCATGGTTCGAGTTGAATGACACGCACCGTGGCGTGCGATCGGAACTTGGCGAAAGATTGTCCACACACCTTTGAGCGGGTATGATGCATATGATGGCCCGGGTGTGCAGACAGTTTTTGATCAAAGCGTCATAGAATTGTTGGGATCCGAAACGGGATATGTCGTGCGGCGTGCCCGTGAAGTCGGACAAGTTGGCATACGCATATGAGACAGGCCATTATAAATAGAATATTGATGATCGTTGATCAAGAAAGGATTAAATTCGTATGCCACCAACATTATTTGGCATGCAGAATCTACAAACGGTATTTGGCATCGATGAAGCGGCTGTACGAGACCCCATCCCGGCGGCCCACCGTCCCGAGAACGGGTCCAACGCGGTCCTGAGGGACGACCGACGACGAGCGCAGCAAACTCTAGTTTCACAACTTCGTAGCCCCAATAGGAGATCCGCCGTACCCCAATGCGGGCTCTACAAGACAGCCTGTTCCCAAAATTTACTATCAAAGGTTCATGTTAGTCTCCCGTAGGCAGGAGAAGACAGTCCGAGTCGTTCCCTGTGGAGCAGCATTCATCCAAGTTCCGTTTTGCACCGCGCGTTCAAGTTCGTGTTCCCCGCTTGGATGACACACTGATCATTCACTGATCATCATAATTAGTTTCACCTATGCATCATTCGATTTGTTCCTATCCCTGATACTTAGATGTGGATATCGTTACTATTTGCTTCTGATAGCATTAGTATAAAGGTCTGTGGGTAGACACTTCGTCTCCAGTCCTGTCCACTCCTCTACAGCGCGATTTCTTACGGTAACCATATTTGCAGTCTCCGGCAGACTGGTTGCCCTGGCCACTGCGAAACCTATACAAAACTGGGATGCGAGTGGCATGGCCATACCGCTCTCCAGACACTCTTCCTTTCCGAATTCTAACAAACTTTGATCTCGGCGCAATCAGTTCTCGTGGTATATCAGTCAGGGAGTACGTGGAATGAACCGTTGCATCTCGTCTACTCAGCCTTGTTTTCTTAGGAATATCCTTAGTGGCCTAGTCAATTACGGGATGAACACAGGGACGATGCATCCTTTTGCTGTCAAACGAAGGGACTCGGTGTCCGGGCTCGGAAGGCGTGGCGCTAGCGTCCCGCTGGAAACTTATCGAAATCCCATTTGGAGTGGCGAGATTCTGATCGGCACTCCTGCTAAGACTTTGAAGGGTAAATTCTCCTTGTATCATTACGATTTATGTTTACCCTCATCTACTACGTCACAGTCGACATTGACACTGGTACAGCGTAGGTACTTTCTTTTCGCTTATAAAGCCGTTTTTGTTCAACTCGATGCAGAAATCTGTGGGTTCTGCAGACTGACTGTGGTGGGATTTCCGGAGATTGCGACCTATGGGATCCACATTCATCCGCATCTGCGGAGAAGTCGTTTCAGCTCAAACATTCAGATGGATCTGTCGTCAAAGGTGATCGTTACACTGATAATGTAACCATCTTTGAATTCGCTGTATGTGATGTATTGCTTACCGGCATGACGATTGATTTTTGACGCCAACTTAGGCAGATCCCCAGACCTTTGGTTCTGTAACATCGTACACTTCTCGGATACAGAGCAATGGAGATGCGAACTGTTTATTGGGGTTGGCCTTCGCCTCCCCGTCCAATTTTGGTGCTGATCCGCTGTTTGTATCACTTATTAGACAAGCGAGGCTAATCGATCCGACACTCTCATTTGAACTCTCATCTTCTGGGGCCGCGATGTACCTTGTTGGAGAAAACATTATGCTGTACAACGGTGACATCGCATATACACGCCTAACAAATCCTGTGAGTCAAAATGGCAGATGCGGAGTGGATGGCACTGATATTGGCATTTCCTTATGTAGGGGTTCTGGCAGGTATCTGTGGACGATGTTCGTGTTAATGATGATACAATCCTCGAGAATTTACCTGCTATCTTCGACACTGGTGTAAGCTTCGTCTTCGGAGATCTGGAAAGGGTTTCAGAGTTGTACAGACACATTGGCAGTACCCTCGAGGAACATGGAAAAATTGGTTACTATTACCGTGAGTTCTCGTTGCACTTTCCGTACCTTGTTTTCATCGACAGCCTGCAGTACCATGCGACTCTTTCCCAACAGTGAGCCTCACCTTTGGTGGCACCACGTTTACAATGCGCCCAAAGTTCTCAGACGTGATCCCGTTCAGAAAGGCTTTCCGAATTGTTTCCGCTCCATTGTTGCCGACCACTCGCCTATCGGCCCAGGTGAGATTTTATTTCTTATCGCTCCCTGAACCCCCTTTCGCGGCGCTCGATGTACTCGTTCTAACTATATAGCCTAGGATTTTGGATCATCGGGATGCCTTTCCTGCAAGGCTCAACAGTGTGTTAGATCACACTTTACAGGTCGGATTGCGGCAAAGCTCACTTTAATCGTCGTGAATATAACATTGTATGTTTATGATCTAGGTTGATATACCACGAGAGCTGATTGCGTCGAGATCAATGCTTTTGTTGGAGTTCAGAAAGGAAGAGTGTTTGGTGAGCGGTATGGCCATGCCACCCGTTTTCCAGTTTGGTACAGGTTTTGTGGTGGCAGAGCAGCCGGTCTGCTGGTGACTGCAAATACTCTAACATACGGTTATCACATTATAGAGGAGTGGAGAGGACTGGCGTTGAAATGTCACCTATGTACTACTACAGACGTTAGTAATGAGAAGCCAATACTGTAGTAACAATACCCAGGCCCTATGGCGGAAGATCTGCACGAATAATCCAGCGCGTTTTTTTTTTCAATCCGCCACGAAATTTCGACCCATGCGCACACCACAAAAAGGCACGCGCAGTTTTTATATTTACAAAAATGTGTAGCCTTACCTGAGTGTGGTAATAGAATGACGACGACTCGAAGGGCTAGGCTGCATGCAGGCTGTCAGAAACGACTGCACAACAAGACGACGAGTGCGACCGTCATGCGCTCTCCGTGAGGAAAGACCCGTGGGAACAGGTACGGGTCAACCCGAAGCACGGCTCAACGCTTCAAACTCTCTCGCCCAACCACTAACACGCTCTCCCGCGAGCACCGACGACGACGACTCTACGCGACACGACGGCAACTGGCAACGCGACCGTGACGACAACGCAACGTCGAAACGACATGACGAGAACGGAGAACGTGACGAGATGGCACGGTGCCCACCTCTCTCCCTCTCCCTCTTTCTCTCCCTCGACCCAACCCACCCTGCCGGACCTCGTCCACGCCACCAGCGCATGCCCTTCGACATGACGCGACGACGACTCGCTCAGGCTGACGACGAGGACGTGGCACGGTGCCCGCCTCTCCGCCTCTCCGCCTCTCCGCCTCTCCCTCTTTCTCTCCCCCACCCCGCCAGACCTCGTCCACCCCGCCAGCGCCACCACACGACACCAGCCCATGCCCTTCAACGTGATGCCACAACGACAACAACGACAACAAGCGCAACGGCGACGCAATGACAAACGCAACTCGGATGACGTGCGTGCTCACCTTTCCCTCTCCCTCGCTCACCCCTACGCCCGCCCCATACCTCGTTGACCACAATGAACATGATGAACGCGATGACGACGTGACGAGGGCGCTACACCGACTGACAGTGCGACAGCGACACGACGACGATGACGCGATGAGGGTGAGGACGGATGACGTCAACGTCGATGAATACGACTCGACGACTCGGACAAAGACAACAACGGGCAACGAGTCAACGACACGACGGCGTGCCCTGCTGGCACCACCACGACACGCCAACGTGACGTCGATGTCAACGAACACGTCGACGAACGACGCAACGTGGCACCACAACGTGTCGACTGACACGATGGCATACCACAACGCGACAATGAACAACTCGGACGCAACGCCAGCATGGTGTGCGTGCAGTACCTCACGAGTACGCGTACCCGCGGCCACGGGTTGGCAAATGCTGACCCATACCCGTGCCCATGCACTTCCTTATTGCAGCACACGGTGCACACCTCCAGAGCAGGTACGGGGACATGTTTCAGCGCGTACGGGTAGGGCACAGGTACCCGCAGGGTCATCCGTACCCCTGCAGTTCTCTATGTAACAGTACTAGATAGACACTAGTACGAAAATAAAAACTGCTCATGCCTTTTTTGCGGTGCGCGCGGGGTCAAATTTTTGCGGCGGGTTGAAAAAAACGCGCTGGATTATTTGTGCAGATCTTCCGCCATATGAAGGCTCTCATTGAATTGCGTGCTATTTACGATCACAAGGTATTTACAAACAAATCTCGTTCATGCAGTTCAGACTTGTCATTCTGGCAGTGACTGAGACAATATTCGCACAGGATGGTATCGAGAGACAACATTGTATTCTGATATGTACCGAGGGCTAGGGCAGGCATAACTGGGAGAGTCATTCTTGGTAAGTACAAACTACTGATTGATCTAGTCCTACATGCGAGGTAATAAAACTTGAAGCTGAAGCATTGTCTACATGTGAGTGGTCGATTCAGAACTATATGTACATATCTGATCGTGTCGTGGTACGATTGGCGCCTTTACCTCCTCGACCAATCGCATGAAGTTCTTTGCGAAGAAGGGTCCCCTCTTCTCAGCGAGGTCAACGGGTGTCTGTCCGTCCAGGTTCCGTGCATGAGGATTGGAACCAGCGTCGAGCAGCACCTGGATGACCTTCCATTCCTCCATCGCGTCCCCATAGAAGTAGTGTCGCAGAAGGACATGGTGTGGTGTATCCCCTTCGTCATTGTCAACGCATGGATTGGCGCCTTCGCGGATAAGGAGACGTATCATCGCACCAGCCAGGGGTCTAGAACAGGACCTAGACATAGCAGAAAGGAGCACATCAGATGGATGTGGCACCCCTTCTGACGGCACGCATACGTTGATTTGCACGTTTGTGCCCAAAGCCCTCCCCCACTGCGATCGTGTGAGTTGGGGATACTAGTAGTTGCTTGACACTTCAAACTTCCGTTGCATCATTCAGTTTGTTTCCACCTCTGATCGCCACAAATGGTCATTCTTACTATTGGCTTCGCTTTATTAAGGTCCGTAGGTGGATGTTTCACCCCCAGGCCTTTCCATTCTTCTATAATGCGATTTGTGACGTTAACCATATTTGCAGTCACCGGCAGCCTGGTTTCTCTAGCCATTGCAAATCCTGTAATAAACAGGAAGGCGCGTGGCATAGCCATTCCGCTCACCAGACACCCTTCCTCTCTGAACTCCAACAAAAGCATCGATCTCGATACAATCAGCTCTCATGCTATGACAGTCAGGGAGTATGTGGGATGAATAGTTGAATCTCGTCTGCTGACGCTTTTTTATAATAGGAAGATCCTTAGTGGCCTAGAAAATTACGAGATGAACACGGGGACGATGCATCCTTTTGCTGTCAAACGGGGCGACTCGGAGTTCAGACTCGGAAGGCGTGGCGGTAGCATAGCGCTGACAATTTCTCGAAATAATGTGTGGACGGGCGAGATTTCAATTGGTACTCCTCCCAAGACCTTGGAGGGTAAAGTATCATCGTATCATTCTGATGCATGTTTACACTGATCTGCATCACATGGTCACAGTCATCATCGACACTGGTTCAGCGTAGGTACTTTCTTTTAGTTCGTACAACAGTTTTTGTTCAAGTCAACGCAGCGACATGTGGGTTCTGGAGATCGGATGTACCGGGATTTCTAGAGATCGCGACCTCTGGGGTCCCGATTTATCCGACACTATCGAGTACGATGGGCAGCCATTTAGGATCAATTATGCAGATGGAACTGCTGTCCAAGGTGATCTATGGATCGATAATGTAACCATTGGTGGATTGACTGTATGTTTTGCATCGCTTATGGGCATGACCGTTTAATCCTGACGCCAAGCTAGTCAGATCCTCAGACCTTTGGTTCTGCAACGTCGTTCACTAGATCTCAGATGCAGAACAATATTGAATACCCTGCAGACGGTTTATTGGGATTCGCCTTTCCATCCATGTCGAAATTTGGTGCTGAACCGCTGTTTCAATCGCTTGTCAAACAAAACAGGCTGATCAATCCGACAATCTCATTGAAACTCTCTTCTTCTGGGGCCGAGATGTACATCGGTGGATCAAACAGTATGCTGTACAATGGTGACATCACTTATACGCCCATAACAAATCCTGTGAGTTGAATGGTAGATGAGAGTGGATATTCCTGACGTTTGCATTTTATGTAGGGATACTGGCAGGTGTCCATAAGCGACGTTCGTGTCGATGGTAATACAGTCCTCAAAAATGTACCTGCTGTTGTCGACACTGGTTCAAACTACATCCTCGGAGATTGGAAAAGGGTTGAAGAATTGTACAGACCCATTGGCGCCACCCTCCACGAAAATCATGGCTTGGGTTTCTATTACTGTGAGTTCCGGTTGCGTTCAGTACCTTGTTCTTATTGACAGCCTGCAGTACCTTGCGATTCTTTCCCAACACTGGGCCTCACCTTTGGTAGCAGAACGTTTAAAATCCCTCCCGAAGTTCTCAGACTTGAACCAATTGAGGAAGGTTCTCCGAATTGTTTCAGCGCCGTCATCGCCCAGAACTGGCCCATCGGTGAGATACATTGGTTTTCGTTTCCTCAATCTCCTTTTGTGGCGCTAGATGGACGCGTTCTGACTATCTGACCTAGGATTTTGGACCATTGGGGCCCCTTTCCTACAGGGTGTATACAGCGTGTTCGATTACAGTACTTTGCAGGTCGGGTTTGCGGACCTCGCTTGAATCATCGCGATTTGTGAATGTTCCCTGTATGTAAACTACATATAGGAGGGCGTTGACCACCGCCCTTCCAGAACTGTTAAACTACTGTCATAATAGACGGGAGTGCTTACTCAAGGGAGCTGTAACGCAGCTCTCTGAGAGGTTGGTGGCACAGACCCACCGGGTCGCCGAGCTACTGGAAAATGCACAGGTGGGAGTCCATGGCACCGTCGTTGCAAACGTCCCTCCCCAGCCTTTGTCATTCAGCCTTCCACTCGTATTTTTTTTTCTTTCCCTCCCCCCCTCCCCATTTTGGTTCTCCACCTGCTTCACTCGTTGGTTACCTTTGGTGGACTTCATGCGACCCAGTACTTACATCATAAGAGTTACGCAGCACAACCTCCGAATGTGTTACCTTTGAAAAGAGCTCAACAGAAATGATGTAGACAAAGCAGTGGAAGGAGATCTTGATGGAGCTCCCGGACATTCTGCCATTCCTAATTGCGGCGTGGCACGGATACGTTGTGGGATCTCAATTTGTCAAAATCCTGTTCAAAACGGGAGTACGAATGCGTTGGCAAGTTCGAATTCGTGTGGCAACGTCACAGCCACGACGCGCCGGGAACGTTTCCCACGTCTACCACTGCACCCTCTCGTCGCCATCCCCAACAGCGAGCCAACCCACCTCACTTTTCCGGTCCGTGTTTTTGAATACGTCCTAGACGTAATCTAGGTCGCATTGCCAGACGCCATCGATAGAGAATATTTGGCACGTGGGCCGAGCGCTGATGCTGCCAGCAACAGTCAGTTACTCTGGTCCAGGCCTACCTGATGAACTTGAAGCTGGAGTGGCAACACGCGTACGGTGGTTTCAGCCATTGATTGGATAAAATCTACATTTCCCACCCTCCCAAACGTGCCCCAGTGAGCCATTCGGACGCCGCCGCCGCATCATCATATCATCATATCAGTTTGACCTCTACTTATCCCCGATGCCGCTGTGGATATTGTTACTGTTGGTTTCTCGTTATTATGTAAGGTCTGTAGCCTGTAGCTGGATGTTTCGTCACCTTTCTTTCACTCCTTTACCATGCGATTCGTTACGATAACCATATTTGCAGTAACCCTCGCAAGGCTCAGCGAGATCGCCTCGATCACCCCGCCTTGCATGGCCTCACAAGATCGGAGTGCTTCCTTGTGAGG
>JBBPOR010000313.1:0-26222 GCA_038091555.1 Leccinum sublutescens | reverse complement strand
CATACGTGGCTTGGCTTAAAGCGATCAAGCCTTACTGGCATACTAAGAGGCGTGAAGGTGGAGATATGTCTCTCCGTCGGACGTCACATTACCGCTTCGATCCGCCGGAACCCGCATGACTGACAATCCGTCGGAACAAGCGGAACAAAGGAAACGCAAGTTCGGAATTTGTAGTCGGACCCGGCTCGATGAGTGTTCGCTGCCAGCGGGATGTATATATTGTATTCCACAGCCCTCCGGGCACCCAGCCAGTCCGGCAGCAAGGGGAAAGGCGAGGATAAGTAAGTGAGACTGTCGCTTGAAGGGTTTCTCGACTATACCATCGCTCACATTATTGCGCAGATGAGTGGGCTCTTGAGAGGAAAGATCGCCATGTTTCCACGCACAAAGACTTGTGAACACTCTTAAGTCAGGAATGCATCCACCTCGGTGGGACCGTGGGAGCGACGGACGTAATGATTATTGATCACAGACCGATATCAACATAAGTTCGAAAGGTGATCCATGCACAAAATCATCCCGAACATCTTCAGCCAACGCCTCATAACCATAGTACATGAATTTGGCAAGCGCATGGACAGGCTGCGACACCTGGGTGGTTTCTAGACTGGTGACCAGTCCAACTAAAATGTTGAGGTGAAGCTTTCCGTCGATACTGACTTGTCTGGTGAAGAAAGTTGAGCACTGATCTCCGCTGCGTCACTGGCCCGGGCACGCGTCACCTGTGATTCCGACGGCAAATGGTCACAGCTACTGGCACTTGAGGTCGCTTCTAGTTACGCGTTTCACAGGTGGGCTGCGTCTTCCCTTAAGTAGTACTAACATGTCAAACTTGGGCCTCTCCAAGGCCCGATTATCGGAGCTGGCAATTTGACCCCTGCCAGCTATATAATCCGGGTGAAGTGACAGAGAATGTACATCCCTTTCAAGGGCCAGTGAGCTTTTCCCTCATTCCCTCATGATCACCATGCTTTCCTCACGGTTATCCATACTCTCTGTCTGTGTTGCGTTGCTTGTAGTTTATCTGCGCAATAACTTGAAGAAGGCCGGACGTCGCCGTCTGCCCCCTGGACCCCCGCCAATTCCGGTGTTGGGTAACGTTCGCGGGATCGATATTAGCCATCCCTGGAAAACGTACACAAAATGGCGTAAAGAATATGGTTTGTTCCATGATGCGTAGCTTCGCCGGTCCTGATCAACGGGTTCTTCCAGGTGACATCATCTATACTCGACTTTTGACTCAGGACATCATTATCATCAACTCGGAAAAGGTCGCGCAGGATCTCCTCGAAAAGCGATCCAACAAGTACTCCAGTCGTCCTGAAAGCCTCAGCATCGTGAACGAGATGTGGGTCACCTTTCGCTCCTTGCATTTCATCCTGCATTTCATCAATAAACTCGCCAAAGCCTTGGAACAGAGTGCGCTTCCGTATTTTTGCCATACGGCGACCGTTGGCGGCTTCACCGCCGACTTTTCCACCAAGCATTCCATCTCAGCGCAGCTCCGTCGTTTCGTCCCATCCAAATGCGAAAATCCCACGATTTGATCATGCGTTTGTTATCGAATCCACATAATTATTCAGAACACTTAGAAATGTAGGACACTTCCGTTGCGAGTTTATCGAACTGAAATCCCGGTCCTGACAGCTTAAGCATATCAACCATCGTATCCATTGTGTACGACTATGACGCATCGACCAAAGATGACCCGATCGCTGCCCGTGTCGAGCGGATCCTAGCTATCGCAGTCAAGGAGTTACGACCGGAGGTAACCGCTCTAGTAGCTGCGCTTCCGATCCGTAAGTGCATTTTGTACGTTTGATAGCCTTATTGACGGGACGTCTCCACAAACCCAGTCAAATATTTTCCCGCTTGGTTCCCTGGTGCAGGGTTCCAACGCAATGCTCTCATCTCGCGGAGGATTGCCCCGGAATGGCTAGATGTGCCATTCGAATATGTGAAGAAGGGCATGGTCAGTACCTATCGTCTACATCATATCATAATGTGATCATCAAACTAACGAGCGATGATGGGGGTGCATCGTAGGCGGAAGGCACAGCAGGTCGGTCTGTGGTATCAGATGCCCTGCTGAGCATACAAGACAAGGCGTGCACGGAAGAAGAAGCAGTTTGGATCGCCAAGGGAGTGAAGGAAGCGTGCGCGAGTGTCTACGCTGGTAAGTCTGCACTTTCGTAATGTCGGATTACTGTGCTCAAACCACGCAAAATTAGCTGCGTCTGAAACGGTAGGAAGCTATACTTTCGTAGTGCGAGGGACCTTCCACTGAGATCACACTGCCCCCAGACATATTCCACTCTCATGGTCTTTGTTTTGGCGATGGCCTTATACCCTGACGTGCAAGCACAGGCTCAAGTGGAAATTGATTCGGTCATTGGAAATGGACTGCCAAGACTTCCTCATTGGGATGACCGACCCTCGCTTCCTTTCGTCGATGCTATACTCAAGGAAACACTAAGATGGCACCCAGTTTTACCTTTGAGTAAGTACACTGAATTGTATCTACTGGGTGCAGAATTATGACCGTTTCAAGGTGTTCCGCACGCAACTGTGGACGATGACATCTACGAAGGATATCACATCCCCAAAGGTCTATCATTTCTGTTTGAGTTGAGAGCATTACTAACGGCTCTACTCGTGTTTAGGAGCGACGGTGATAGCGAATTTGTGGTACGTATGTGGTGGACAGTTTGATCTCCTCGTAAATCGACCTGTCTCCAAGGGCAATTTCGCAAGATCCCGTCACGTTTCCCGAACCACAGAAGTTCAAACCCGAGCGTTTTCTGGGCGAGAAAGGTCAATCAATTGACCAACTTGCGTTTGCATTCGGATTCGGCAGGCGTGTTTGGTACGTGCACCGCGTGGTTTTGTTTCCTCGCTTTCTCGTTCCATGAGAAGCTAATCCTGTGGCTGTTAGCGTCGGGAGATACGTTGCGGACCAGTCGCTTTGGATCTCGATCGTTTCTATGCTCGCTGTCTTCCGGTTCGAAGTGCCACCTTCCTGGGACCCTGGCCCGGATGGTGTCAACGTAGAATGGACCGAGGGCGTGTCCACGTGCGTCCTAACTTCGGCTCAGTCTAACGTCCATTTTGACCTATATTTTCTTTTTCTCAGGCGGCCCAAAAATGCACCATGCGTGGTCAAACCACGACACGAGAATCTAAGTTCAGAAAGGCTCGCACATCTGGTTGGGTTGGCTGGGTTGTAGCCTGAGCATCCGCGTGAACAACCCAGAATTATTGTCACAGCTTATGCGCCACCAGGTATGTATAGTGTTGTAACGAGCATTTTGGGAGAATGTCTGGTACTCGTGAAGGTGCCGACTGGCGTCGGTGTAAACCTTGCTTACACTGGGGAAGGGGTCAATCGTTCATTCAATTTTCAAAAGATCTATCAAAAGACCGCTCGATCCGTGTGCCTCTAAACCTGGAAGGGACGACCGGAGACATATCTCCCCAACGTGCTTCACGCCTCTTAGTATGTCAGTGTGCAAGGCTTGATCGCTTTAAGCCAAGCCACGTAGGCTTCCACCGCTCGTTCGAGGTAGGGACGTCATTCCAAAATCAACCATGCCGCTCGAAACAACTCTCGCACACGCCAAAAAAGCAGGCCACTCTGCCACTCCGGGTCCGTCATTGCACCCTCGCTCGAGTCCGCCGCTGGATACTCGTCATCCCTACGTATCGATGGCGAATGTCTGCTCGAGCATCCAGATCCGATTCGTTCTGACCTGGCTCGGAATGTCTGACGTGACGATTGGGAATGGTATCAACGTACATCGGCGCTGTTCGACGAGGTGTTCCTCCCGTCCAATGCATTCTGAACGCCCATAACAAAGATCGCCGCCCGATACCCTCCCGCGCTCATCGCGATCCCAAAGTTCAGGATGCCGGAGACATACAAGGGTAATGCGACATTGATGGACTCGACATTGGTGAGGTAGAATTTCCATGCCTGAAGGATGACCTGTGATGAACGAGTACGTATCCAACGTACCGCTCGTCGACACGAATTCCCAATGACTGCTGCATATGCATTCACTGACTACCTGTCCCAAGGGCAAACAATTCCTGCAGTTCTGGTTGACATTGCAACACTGCCGACGGGAGGTCTCACCCTGTTGAACCTGCATGTCACACTCTCTGGAAGTTCAGCGCGAGCAACAATTTACCTTCTGTGTGATTTCGACTTTGACGACAAGATTTCCTACTAAAGGGGACACTCGAAGGACGATACACTGAACACGCTGCGGTTTTTAATTTCCGGTCAGTTGTTCCCACAGAATTGTGAGGGACGGTCACCATGCTTGACAAGATTTCTGTCACCTAGCGAGATATGACAGCAGTAGTCGACGTTCCGTTCTATTGAACCTTACCGAGAGAGGGCGGAACGCGGATAGGCTCAACGCATAGTCCGTCGGCACTAGACAAGAACGTTTGATCTTTTGATCCGCGGGCAACATCACATAATTATGCATACAAGGTATCAGCGGACGGTATTCATACAAGTCCTTGCTTTCAATCATTTCAAGCTCCAAGGTGCATGGCCTCCGAGATCATCGGGTTCGGGCGCTGCCATTGGTCATACTAGACCGCTCTTCCACGTTCTTACGCCGACATCAACGCCTTGGCGGGTAATCCGAGCTCGCGACAGATCTTTTCCATATGTTCACGTTCCTTCTCCGACGCGTTGTCGCCAAATGCCGCGTCCATCTCTTCCAACGTCTTCACACCCAGCTCACGTCAGCGACGTCAACAACCGGAAACGTCTATCGACACTCACCCTTCCTTTGGTTTCTGGATAGAAAAACACTGCAGGCGGGGAGAATGGTTTGTGAGCTGCTCTAACATTCCCAAACATTTACGACACAAGTACGACTTACACGTCGTCAGGAAAGCCAAGATGGCGAATGCTGCAAAGAAAAAGTAAGTTCCTCCATTGGGAATTTGGGTCAGCATCGTGGGGGAGACCAAGCCGATGACACTGTTTAGAATGTCAGTCAGAAGGTAAATTGTGAGTCGTGCGTCGAGAGAACATACAAGTTGGACATCCACGTGGTGGAGGTAGTGATCGAGATACCGGTCGACCTCAGATGCAAGGGGAATATTTCACTTGGAATGACTGTTTTCCCCGCCGAGAAAAATAAAAAAAAAAGTATGATCAGCCCCGTCGGGCGTCACAATAAAAACTATCACATACCCCAACCAATCGGAGCCCACGAATACGAGAAATTTACGTCGTAGATGAACACGAACGCTGGATGGCGAAAGCATCTGTATTGAGTTTCAGTGCATCACCGAGACGCGACGTACCTATGGCTGCATGTCCTGCAGTAACATGCGATGGCCAGTCATTTCCAAATGCAGCAATCAACGATCCGACAATGATGAGCGAAACGCAACATCCGATAGCGCCGTACATAAGCAAAGGACGTCGACCGACGCTGTCCAACAGGATAACAGCTGGGAGAGTGGACAACATCTAGGAACATGGCTGTGACAAAGGAATGTAAACCCAGCTGGAGAGACGACTCACGTTCACTATTCCGTACACTCCAGTAGCCAGCAAAGAGGTCGTATTCGGGTTCAAACCCAGCTGACCAAAAACTGTGGAGTTGAAGTGAGCAGGAAGAATGAATAATGTCATGACATGACATACTCGTTGGGGCATAATAGATGATAGCCTAGAACTCCATTAGACAAGACACGTCGTATGGACAAACTAATCCACGTACATTGCAACCCTATATCGATCACATCAATCAGCATAACCGGACTCCTCGTTTGGAAGCAAAAACGCACTATAAACTGTTGATAGAACATCGTCAAGCATCCCATCGCCAACCGCTTGAACTTTGGCCACGTTGATACCAACGCAATGTAATTGTTGATGAGCCTTCTGAACGGGCCTGCATTCGGGTGGGCAAGTTCGCTCGCCTCTCGAGAGTAACGAATCTCGGCTTTGATTTCCAGGAATTCGTAGCGCACCAGGACATGATTTGACAGTCTGCGTCGCAACTTGGATAAGGTTGAGAGTGCCTCATCTTCGCGCCCTTGTTCCATCAGCCAACGCGGCGAATAGGGCATGAATGCCATGCCAATTCCAAGGCACTTTTTAGAATGAGGTCAACGACAATGACAGCCCCCGGACAAACTCAACACCAACCAGGGCGGGGAACATCTGAAAACCAATGGGAACCCTCCATGACGCCTGCGTTTGACCGGTGCAACCGCCTGCTGGAACGTCTGTGTACGGATTGAATGTAGGACTTCCGTTCAAAAGCGGGCCCGTGTATGCAATCCCTGGTGCACATCGGGTCCCGCCGATATGCGATGTCCCATACGCAAGCCAATCTGAATGGATCGCACGTCAGAATCTCAACCCACCATTTCACGCTTCCATTTGGAAAACGTACAGCTCACGAGGATCTGTAAAATAAGGGCTCAGATCTCCACAGGGATGCGAGAAGATAGTTTTCAGAATTACCCCGAACGTAATAGCGAGTTGCTGCAAAGAAACCAACGATCCTCGAACATTTGCGCTGGAAATCTCAGCCAGGTACATGGGGATGACGTGCGTCAGTGCGCCCACTGACAGGCCCGCGACTGCACGACCACCAAAGAGGTAGTCTGAAAGAAAGAAAGAAAGTGAACGGGGACGAAGGATATTAGGATGAATCATGGTTACTTGGAGAGGTTGCACCCGTCTGGAGTGCACTTCCGAGAAGAAATAATACCACATTGAACATGATGTTTCGTTTCCGCCCGATCTACAAACGATTCTAATCTTTCATTCTCACAGGAATGCGATACGGAATCAAACCTTGTCGCAAATAGGGCCATTGACGAGGGAACCGAACCAGGCAGCTGATCGAGGCAGTTAGATTCCACACTATGCAGACGTGTTTCCGAAAACGACGAACTCAGCAACAAAGTCGAGACGAACCATCCCTTGAGGACAAGAATCACCATATACAGCCGACGGAATGGACGCGCAGCACTCCACTCACCTTGAGGCTTGCACTCATGTATATGCCTGGAAACGCAGCACCGAACGACTCAATGGCGAGCACATTACTGACGACGCCCTGCAAATCCAATCGAGGCACACGATCAGTTCAATGTTGACCGGACGTATTGCTGATAGATCATACCTGATCATAACCAAAGAGCTGATACACCGAACGATCGATCGTCAACCTCGGTACACAAGTAAGAGAAGAAGAAGAAACACTGACGAAACCACCCAAGGTTGCAAAGCACGTTATGCCTAATCTGCCAGAAACAATAATACGCAGGTCAAGAACCCAGACTCGTCTGAGTGATATGACGAGGTCTTACATATGCAAGTTCTCAAACAGTCCCATAAACCCCACGCGACCTTCTGATTCAGCGAGGTTGAGCTCGGACAGCTCCTCGCGTGAGCCCAGCCTATCTTCGCTGTTTTTGGTATCACTGGCAGTCATGTTCGCTTCGGGAGAACCAGTGTCTTCCCAGTCGTTCGAGTTCAGGAGAGGACTAAGAGACGACGAACTCGCGATAGTACGGTGAGAATAGAAGGTCGTGGAGGCATTTATAGCGATGTTCCGTCGCTCGGAGCCGGATGGCATGATGGAACTTGAAACCTGCCAGTGTCAGTGAGTTGACTGAAAGAAGTCCGGCGCTTCGGATCATGCACTGCTCCATTACATATTTGATAACATTTACCCATGCATGCATATGCGCATGAGCTCAGACGTCTCGCGTCACTGCGTCTGGGGAAATTCCGGGCAGCTCACTGGCAGGTACATATGTAAGTTTGTGGAGGTGGAGAACAACCCCACTGTGTAATTGACAGCGAGCGTGCCGGAGCAAGCCTGAGGGAGGAGGTTGCGACACATATTCATTTCTCCAGCGAGAACTTGGCCACTGGGGGGAAATATGGCCGAGGAAACGCAGAGCGCAAGAGGGCGTCGGAACGCCGGCGACGCCCAGAAGCTGGACCGCACTATTGGAGCGGGACGCCCCGCGGGCCGCGGAATCATATCTCCGTCATACCGCCGATAACCGGATGCAATGATCGGTGCGGAGACGGACAGAAGGCAACCCGGGCCGTTGGCCCAGGCTCCTCAGAGTGCTCGTTGTAGGCCTCGTCAGCGAATTCTTGGTCGTAAGGGAAAAGGTACACAGAAGCACGCGGCTTGTTGAGAGCGAGATCGAGGGCGGCTAGAGTGTTACTCCTACCACTTTGGGGAAGGGATTCATCGAGTCACCCGACCCACGCTCATGTTATTGACTTCCGGCATTTGGGGGGTTTCCTCAGAAAGTGTCATTGTTAGCCTCCATCACGAGGTGACTTGAGGGGTCTTGTGACAGTGAGGAAACGTCCAATGGGCCGTCCTGTAGCACCTCGGATCTACCCATCAACTGTCATACTTGTCGTTTTCATCACTGGCATTTAGTTTGGTGACCAGACCGTCTATGTATATGAGGTTTGTGGTCACGAGGTGGCAAACCGTCGATAGACTGGTCACCAGACTAACAGTTTGGCATGTCCGAAAGCGGAAAATTCATCACTAGAAATCCAGGATGATATCATTGGAGTTCGACGGCCTCGTGCCCAGTCAGTCCCGTCAGTTGAGACCGGCATGCTGGATTGGAGTTGTGGAGAGATACGTGTACTGATCTACAAAAAGTTTAATCATGCCGTCCCCAGTCCAACGTCCGATCATGACAATGCCAAGATCGTTCTATGAAGACAATGATTTTATCGTCTCCACCTATTGGCATGGTGGCGAACACAGCGGTAAAACTTAAAGTGCTATGGACCAAAAAGGAGAGCATCGTACGGGATGCCGTCTACGTAGTAGACCTCTCTAAACCGGGAGGCCATGGGATCGACGATATTTCTTAGCGCAGACAGTATTGCACTGGCAGTCATTTGCAGGCTCCACACCCCGACCACCTTGACTCGTCGATTCATATTGACCTGTGAAACGTGGTGTGCAAGAGCATCGTAAACCTGTCACAAAGTGGATCAATCCTTCGCTGATGAGTTTTATCTGAACAAAACCCTAGACCTTTTGTGATATCTCGTCCATCAATCCAGCTAAGAAGATTACGTGGTGAGTTGGTGGATCATAGCACACAAAATCGAGTATGACATACTTTCCCACATCTGTAAAAGAATATCATCAGTAACATGACAGGTTGACGATGGATCACTCACAGTCCATGCCCCGTCAAAATCATTCACATCCTTGACTACTCTGCAATGGATGGGCACAAGGGTATGGTGTGCGCTGTGAAGTGGTCAGATTTGAATATTGTGCGAATATTGGCATCGCTCGCGCACTTCATGAATGCCACAATGGGCCTTATTAGAGCATTATTGACGTGTGATAGGTTTTGAGTAAAGAGAGGGATGGCAGCTTTCAGGTCTCTGAAGCGCAAGTCTATATCGATAACTACCCGTGGCTTGTCGGGTTCGTCTTCTATCACATCACTAGATGGAGCAACTAGTGGCGGCTTTGCAAGTTCTCTCTGACCAGGGATACGATCTATATTGAGTGACGCCGATGCTGCCGTTGATATGGCGTCCGCCAGTTCCCCCAAGAGAGCGTTGAACGGGTACTCATCCTCGGGATCGCGAGGGAATTTGATGTCGAGGACTGCGTCGACTTTGCCTGATGTAATCCAAGAGAGGGGTCCAGTAGGATCAGTGGTCGAGTTTTGCATGTGATCAATATTCACTCCATCGATACGAATCCTAGTCTAAGAGAAATGTTCAGCGTCATTTGTTAATGTCATCATTCCTGATGCTTACCATTCGCGACCACTTTCCGTCCTGGACATCCTGTTCAGTGGTTCTCCCGATACTCTGAGGTTTATGCAGACTGAATAGGCAATTGTCGAACTGTCCTACGACATTCTCCGCACATAAGAAATCATAAAATAACCATTGCCTGCGCAGAGTCCGTATATCGGCTCGGAAGATGGAAGCAGTGTAAGGGCGAAAGTTGCCTGGCTGGTACACCGTAATAAGAACGTCTTCTAGTTGGAGCGAATCCAATTCAAAATCACTAGGACCAGCGACACTTCGGAAGGAGGCGGGATCCAAGGGATTGTCGGGATCCCAGAAAACAGAACGTCGATCTAAAAGACAGAGCATTGAGTCCCGGCAAAGAATCTTGGGCAGCCACGACTCACCCAATACACCGCGCACACCCTTGACGACAGCATCTTCGACGAGACCCTTTCCATCTAACCAGCGCTTCAAAGAAAGATTGACATCGATAGAGTCGATGGTCAGATCAAACATGGAATAATTAACGTCGTCATCTGCATGACTTTGCGTGACTTCCTCGTCTTCTTCCGTGGAATAGTTGTATGCCGGATGGCTGGCCACGTCGTATGCAACAGCTGCCCTATGTCCAAGAGAGTTTTTGTTCTTTCGGGCAGAATCAGTGGTTTGTGGTCTGCGAGATATGTATACATTCTTGAATGAGAGACGAGAGTCTTTCCACTTGGGTACGATAGCCGATTCGAAGATGACCGTGACACCTGTTTCACTGGTCAAATAGTTGCTGATGGCCTTGGCGACGGATTCTGGATGGAAGGACATCAGCGCTTGAGACTCCGTATACAATGATCTAACCTTGAAGTCTCAAACTATTGGCCACAGCAAACACGACAGAAAAAAATGTGGTCCTTGGAGAGGATGAAATTAGGTCAGAGAAAGTGTGAAGACCACTACTCTTACGTTCCGACCAATATCCAAAGTGTTTGGCTCATGAGGAACCAGGTGACAAACGCGGATATATCGTCCGCATTGAATTTGCGGAACGACCTAATCGTAAACCACTTGAAGCGTATACGGAGGCGCTGCCAAAAGCCGTTGGCAACCTTGAGAAAATCATCTCTTGTAGGTCGGTGTAGATGGGAGAGGGAGAGGGCTAAGCGACGATACAGACGAGGGTAGTTGTCTAGATTCAAAGGGGGTAAATGGGAGTGTGAAACTGTTTGCTTTTGTTCGATGTGGTCAGGAGGCCTGTCTGACGGGGTGGTGGGAGTTGGAGAGGGTATTTCTTGTTTGGCATCAGAGTGGTTGAAACGAACGGTTAGCGTATGACGGCGAGGAAGGAAGTTGGTGTTGGCATGGGTTCGTGGTGCGAAAACGACTGAGCGGGTTTGAGTAGGATGTGGCTGGCGGATGAAGAAGAGGCGAATGGCGCTGTAGCGGTCGACTGTTGGATGGAGAATTCCACGAGTCGTATGTCGAAGGAGCACACTGTGCTTGAACATGGCGGTACTAGAGAAGACAATTCACACGAATCTTGTTCCACGCCATTTTCAAGAGAACATTCTCCCAAGGTTATTACAGGCAAGTCTCAGTTCTAGAATCTGCTCCGAAGGTGCTAGCCCAAGAACGGAGAAGGCAGCACCATTCGTGTCAACTAGTACTTCAAAATACACGGACCCACACATCCTCCATTAATGTTGATCCGCGTGCATGCAATTTTTACAGGTTGGGCACGACGGTCCAGTACACGTGGATGAGATACTAGAAGCGACCGTTGGTAAAGCTTTGAAGCCTAAAGGTTTGAGGCTGAAACGAGCCAAAAGACAGAAAAGGTTGTTTTCAATCGATTGCCCAAAACAACGAAATCCTGGGCCCGCCTTTTGGTGAGTCTGATATGATACACCGGTAAGCTTGATTTCCTTGACAGCACTGGCACCTGAAGTAGGAAGACAGTCCGCCCATGCATGAGTGACCCATATTATACAAGTTATTAAGTTGTACATAATACTGTACATAATGGTGTGCTCCCGAACAGTCTTAGTTGCTCTCGCCGCTTATGGACCGATCGGTGTTCCGAATAACATCACCCGGCGTTCAACAAAACTATGTAAGTACACTCCTTCCGAAATACAGTATAAAATACTTAATACCTTGCTTGGTGTAATGTTGACTCTCCACCATGCGCCACGTAGGAAAAACCCTCTTCGGGTTGTCCTGTCTGCCATCATTGGTTCTCGGCGCCCATGTCTTCAGTCTGTCTGATCTGAGTTGGACCCTCCGAAACCAGAACGGTTCTATTGTTGTCCCAGGCTCTCTACCCTCCCAAGTTCACATCGACCTCGTCAAAGCGGGCGTCATAACGGAACCTCTCCTGGGTATCAACGGTGAGGTTGAACAGCAATTCAGATGTCGCCTGATGCTCATACCAGTGAAGAATACACCCAAAGATGGATTGCGAACGACAACTGGACATACACCGCCGACTTGACCCCGTTGGGGCAACACTACGAAAATGACAACTCGGATAGAACGCTCCTCATATTCTACGGCATCGACACGATTGCCCAGATAGTTCGTGGTTTCTCGTTGTGACATGTTTCGTTGTCATCTGACTGTTCATACGTGTAGACTTTGGCTGGTCACCCAGTCAGCTGGGTCGACAATCAGTACCGGAGGTATATCTACGACGTGTCTGGTTACCTTGGATCTGCAGTTGGAAACGATAACAATCTGACGATTGCCCTCGAGAGCGCTTGGTACTATGGTTTAAATGTCACAGCGAGACCGGATGCGGAACCACTACCCGAGAATCTGGTGCTCTACCAAGTTGTTGTGAGCCGCATATACGTTATTGTTGCTATCTTGCCTTAGCTCAACCACCACCAGCATGAATACCCCAACTATCAATGGATTCGGAAGACCGCTACTGACTTTGGTTGGGATTTTGTGAGTTGCTCAGTATTTTCTGCTTCGCCACTAAGCTGATCACATTTATAGGCTCCTGCTTTCATGACCAGCGGAGTCTATAAGCCCGCCTTTCTCGTTACTCTATCCGAGTCTGCCACTTTGTTGGATTCACTCGACGACCCAACGTATCCAGTTGCCAAGAGTGCGATTTTGTTGGAGGAGACCTCGGTTGACATTTACAAACACGGTCAAAACATGTCGCTCGTCGACCAATCCGCAGACTGGGTTCTCAATGTCACGCTTGGAATTCGGTCAATCAAATCCTACACGGCCCCGACTGTAACATTGTCGATCCCCGAACTCGGTATCACCTCGCAGCCCATCGCACTCGACCCAATTCAGATGGGGACGGAAACGACGACCTACATGAGTGTTAATTGGTCCATTCCGGACGGGGTCCCCGAACGGTGGTATCCATTTAACCTCGGCACACCCAAGTTGTATGACTTGATCATTGCTTTGGACCCCACGGGAAGTGGACACGGGGCAGTGCTTTGCGATGAGTGTATCACGCAGAAGGTCACCACTGGGTTCCGTACAATTCAACTCATGCAAACTGCTTATTCTGAAGAGGAGATTGCGTCGCGGGGCATCATACCGGGGGACCAGTGGCACTTCGAAATCAACGGGAAGGCGTTTTATAGCAAGGGGAGCAGCGTCGTTCCTTTCGATCCATTTTACGCTCGGATTGACGCGGACGCTGTCCGTTGGTTTGTGGAGAGTGCCGTCAAAAGTGGTCAGAACATGGCAAGTGTAATTGGACTTGTTAAATGCCATTTTGACTGATGGTCACTCTAGCTTCGTGTTTGGGGAGGTGGAAACTATCAACCATCGGATACAGCGACCGATGGCGGCCTGTACGATTTCTATTCGGTGTGCGACGAGCTAGGGATACTTGCCTGGTCTGAGTTCGCCTTCTCTGATGCTTTTTATCCCAACAATTCCTGGTTCCTCGAGTCGATTGAGCCCGAGGTGAGACAGAATGTTCGTAGAGTCAACAGGCACCCAAGCAATGTACAATGGGCGGGAGGGAATGAGCTTGAGCTTATGGCCACCCTGATGATCGATGAACGCTTAACGAATGCCACGCACTATTTCGACGAGGTGAGGAATATGATTCAACATGTTGGCTTAGGTTATGCCATTTCTGAAGGCTGTTTCTAGTTCGTCTATTTGGTCCAGGATTATCTGCACGACTTGGCCCTCTCGGAGACTAACTCTGTGAGTTCGTTTGCCGTTTCTTCGATTTTGAACTGAACACGCTACATGTGCAGGTGGCCTACACGGATTCTTCCAATACAGCCGGTGTTCTGAGCCTGAATCCTTATGTTACGAGGCTTACAACTAGTGGAACACCAGGATACATCTATGGAAATACTGGTATGATCCCATGATTTGAATTTCCACTTGCACTCATAGCACCCACCAGAATATTACGATTACGATGCAACCCAAGCGTTCAATCTGAGTGCATACCCTGTCGCTCGGTGAGTTTCAACTTCTGTTTGATTGCGAATTTTATCTTACCTTACAACCCTAGGTTTGTGAACGAGTTTGGGTGAGGTCGTTCACTTCTATGACATCCGCGTCGTTTGACGAGTCCCATGCAGTTTCCATTCCATGCCATCGATCTACACCTGGCAAGACGTCCTCGAGGATCCAGAGGACTTTGCGTTCAACTCCACCGTTGTTATGTCCCGTGACCACCATCCCCAGCCTGGTAATCTCAGCTGGCCGAACCCCAACGCGGTTCAAGGGCAGTATCAGATGACGGCCGCCGTCGAATTCTGGCTTCCGACTCCAGGCACCTCGGACGCCAACCAGACGTTTGCACAATGGTGCTGGAGCACACAGGTCTTCCAATCTATGATGATGGTCTCCGAAATCGCTTGGTACAGACGCGGTGCTGGTATGGGGGAGAACAACCTCGGAAGTCTCGTCTGGCAACTCAACGATATCTGGCAAGGCATCAGCTGGGCGGCGATCGAGTATTCTGGCAGATGGAAAGCACTCAATTATGGGTTGGCGAGCGTGTATGCGCCAGTGATCATACAACCATTCTGGATGCCCGAAAACGAGACGCTGACGGTGCTGGCGACTTCGGACCGATGGGAGAGCGTGGATGGGACCGCCCAGTTGACTTGGTATGATTGGCACGGGCGTGTGTTGAATACCTCGACGACGTCGTTCTCGGTCCCTTCCCTCAACAATTCACTTGTATATGAAGGGACTGGACTTGGATCTGTTCTCCCTACTGGACACGACGCTTCCGATGTTTGGTTACTGATGAACCTGACAGCCCAAGTTGACGATGAGACGGTGACAAGCGAGTCGTATGTAAGTATCGCGTTGTCTGCTCGAATGGGTGATAGGCTGACCACGCCAACACCGCCAGTTCACGCCAGTCTCGCTCGCGCAGGCGAATCTTGTTGATCCTGAGATCGTGGTGAGGGCAGACGATGATTACACGTTCACGCTCTCGGCCCAGGGTGGGGTCGGGGTATGGACTTGGCTCGACCACCCACACGGCACGATAGGCTATTTCGTAGATACGACAACAGGTCGTCCGTCGAATGGGTTTTACCTAGTTCCTGGTATCGATCGTACGGGTGAGTGCAAAAGAATCCTCGCGGTAGTTTTGCCTGTGAGGTTGGGACAAGGATTGTATCTGACTGGATTCTCTCTTCACCCATAGTGCAATTCATTCAAAATGCAAAGTTGTCCTCAGTGCAGAACCCCGATCCAACGGACTTTGTGGTGAGGTCGCTCTGGAACAATACACACGTCTGAGACGACATGGCTGCCGGTGGCTCGAGAAACCCAACCAGTGTTTCTGCTCCGCATTCGATGTTTGGCAGTAGATGCGTTCCTTCTATCTACGACACTCCTTTTGTTCCACCTCTTCTTGCTCCTCTCCGTTACACCTAATTTCATGGCAGGACTGTTCGGCGCTCCTTCATTTCCACCCGCTCGTTCTTTCTTCTCGACATATTCCTGTCAACTCTTTTACATTGAAATTAATATTGTCACAGGTAGCACCATACCCATTCTATGTATGCCTAGGCTACCGAAATGTCAGTGGGCAGTGCGGGAAGAAGACACCTTTCGGATTTCAGAACTGGGCGCCCTGTCAGGTGGCTGGAAGAATATCCCCTGACCACAACGCAACCTTAATCGATCGAGTGCTGAACTTGGAGACAGGTCACTGTGGGCTCTGAGTAGGCGAAACCCTTCAAAAATTTAGTAACATAGGCACCCCACTCAATCATGCGGTATACCAGCAGTGATGGTTGAATGGTTCCCTCAGCTCGAAGGAAATGAAATGTATTGTGTGGTTACCGAGCTTGCGTTCGTATCGACTGTTCTGAAGGTCTGCTACTAGGTCACCACAGTGACTGCAGTTTCTCGATACCGTACAGGTGAGTACGACATGCTATCCAGCTTGTCTAGTACTGAATCAGAAACGGATCTGCGTTTCGTGACCGTCCCTCCGAAACTCGATTTTGGATTTACAATCCTTTGACGTGTCCATCACGGATCAGATCGATCAAGGACCGACATTCTCGGAAAACTGGAAATGCATCAATGATCGAGGACGTGAAGCGACGCGTCAAGGCAGTCGACATGAGACAAACTACGTATGAAGTGTGCTCAAAGTATACAGATCAAAGTGTGTGCCAACCATTACCTATGCACGACGACCTCGTTTCGCTGCGGATGGAAGTAAGCTTTCCATTTTTCCATTATCATGGGCAGGTGTACTATTTTGTTTGGTTTTGGTACTTTCAATCGATCTATCGATTGCAATACATTGGTATTCGTGTGCGTGATGCAAGAACAACAGAGCAGCTACATGAACGCATGTTCGTTGCAAACATTATAGGTGGGTGGAAAGAAAAAAATAAAAATAAAGAGCATGTCCGAAAACATCGGAGCAAAATCACATCGTCTCTACAAAGAAAGATCTACCAACCGTCTAGTCCGACGTGGATCCACTTCCACCGCGTGCGGTAGAGGCGGCAGCCGTCGTTCCCTTGCTGTACATGTCCTGGATATCCTCCAGTCCCTTCTTCAGCGACTTGTGTTCCATGCTGAGCTTCATCAAATCGTCCTGATCCATCACATCCACCTCGGCGTCCGAATCGTTCAACATCGCCTGGATCTTACGCTTCTGCGCTACGATCTTGCTGAACGTCCCTATATAATCCGAGTATTTGGTTTGATACAGCGCGCGGAGGGCAGCGGGGTCGTTCGCTGGTACGTACACCGCGCGTGGCGTACGGTGATGACGCTGTATCCTCTCCGGCGGAGGTTGGTCCGATGAGTTGGACCGATCTGAAACGGGGGGCGGGGATGGGCGTTTTCGAGGCTGCGGGATCTCGCCTTCGTCTTCAGAGGAGGTATATATGGGAGATCGTCGTCGGGGTTTGGCACTCCCACTTGCCCTGGAGGGTCGCTCAGATTTGTGCGTCGACCCGCTCGCAGACGACGTTGCCCGTCGTTCCTGGATCGAGGTGGCTGACTGAGGCGAGGTTTGTTCTTTCTTTATTTTGAGGCGAGGGTCCACAGAGGGCTCGTGAACCTGCTTCTTGGACCCAACTAACCCCGCATCCCGCGCTGTCGAAGAGGAAGAAGGAACGGAAGTACCGTCGTCGAGTTTTCGACGCTTCGGCGCGGATGCCTTTGACGACGCATTGTCATGCGAGTCGTCCGTGGCGGTCTTGCGTTGGACAGCAGCCGCGGCAGCTCGCTCCTTCGCTAGTCTTTCTTTCTCTCTCCGCCGTTTCTCCTGCTCCATCTCTTCGCGCTCTCGCTCTTTTTCCCTCTGACGCTTTTCCCGTTCGATAGTGTCGCGCTCCCTTTGCCTTGCCAGTGCTTTCTCGCGCTTCTCTATTTCGGCCCGCTCTCTTTCCAATTCTTCCCGTTGCTTCTCTTTCTCCTTCTCTTTTTCCCGTTCCCGTTCCCTCTCCCTCTCCCTCTCCCTCTCCCTCTCTCGTTTTGCGCGCTCGCGTTCCCTTTGACGTTCGCGTTCTCTATCACGCTCTCGATCGGATTCCTCTTCCTTTTTCGGAGGTTTCGGTGGTATCGTTGGTATCGTTTTTCGGGCATGGCTTGCACCCGCTGGGGAAGCTGTAGGAGAAGGTTTTGGAGGTAAAGAAGCGGGAAGGGAAGATTTCGCTGGCACATGCGTAGCTGACTTCTCCGTAGCACTCGGAGGGGGCAGGGACGTTTTCTTTTGGTATCCAGAGCCAGGGAGCCGTCGGGAAGCGGCCGATTTCGCAGCGCTGCTACCTTCCGAGGGACTGGGGGGTCGTTCCACCTCTGCACGCTTGATGGCGCTGATGCGGGAGACAGTGGCCTTTGTGCTCTCGTCCTTCATCTGTATCTCACCTTTTGCACGTGGGGGGTCCTGCTTGGCTTTCGCCTTTGCATCTTTGGTGGTGATGGCGGGTCGCTTGGATTCTGCCTGAGCGCTGGTGGAAGATCTGTTACTGCTGCTGGTTGCCATTGGTGGTGGAGCTGGTACAGAAGATGCGGTCGAGCGATAGCGCACGTTGTCCCATGCTGGATCGGACTCTGGTATCTTGAGAGCCTTGAAGACCATGCGTGCTTGACGGGCCATGGCTATACGGTCTGTCTCTGAGAGTTTGGGCCATTCAAAGGGTCGAACCTCGGTCCAAGTTTGAGGCTTCAGTAACCACGGACGCGGGGACGAGTCGCCCTTCTTTGCGGGCTGTTCCTCTGCAACCTTTTGAGATGGTGATGAGTGTAGGAATAGGGTCAATGGAACGACAAGACTCACGTCGTGGAGGAGAGCAAGCAAATCCTTGCGTGCGGAAACGGTTATGCTGCCGCCGACCATTCTGACGACATCGTCTGCAATACGAGGTGCCGTGGCAAGGAAATGAACGAGACGGCGTCGGACGTCTGAGCTGGCCTTGCTGGGGGTGAGACTCTGAGGGAGTGGAGAGACCTTGCGGGACGAGTGGGTGGATGGGGAGGCGAGATGAAGCTGGTCTGAAGGAGCAGTCTTCTTCTTGAGGACTATGCCGGAGCCGGGGATGGTGCGCTTTCCGTTCTTTCCGTGGACGGGGATGGGAGGTTGATCGAGGAGGATTGCTTGTCTCTCCATGTGCTGCTGCTTTGCGACCATTGTCTGCTGGCGGACCTTGCCGGTGACCTTGTCCCCGAGCTGGCGCTCGACCATGAACTTGCCAATGACATTGGCATAGAACTTGAGTGGCGCCATGGGCTTGGCGGCGGAAGCTGTGCGAAGGTAGAGCTCATGGGGGGAGCTCTCCCTCTGCGGGCGCATAGGGAAGAAGGACTCGCCGATGTAGATGCCCTGTGGGTGATATTGGAGGGATTCATACAAAGGGAAGTGAGAGAAGCTCACCGGAACATCACTAAAGTCAAAGGACATCGGAGGGTAGTTTGGGAACGCATCGGCGAGTGCATCGAGCGTCTCTGCAGACATCCGCACGATCATTGCGTGCTTTGGCTTCGACTGGACGGCATTCGAGTTGACCTGGAGGGAGAGCACAGTGCTGTCCGGGAGAGGCATGATGATGGTAAGAACAAGAAACACACACAGGCCATAAAAGATTCAAAGCAATTTAATTCGCATTTTATTACATACAAAAAAACTAATAAAATCATCGCAAAGGATGAATATTTTTTTCCAAAAATTGCTGGAAGCCGAAGCTAACAGACGAGTTCGGATGTGTAATTTGCAATCAGCAAAAGACTGTGCCTCGGTAAAGACCTCACTGGCGACAGTACATGCCCGAGCACAAGAGATGGGGAAAAAGTGAACAAATGGGGCCCTCCTTATATACTCGCGACTAGCGTGCACGGACCATCTGTGGCTGTGCATATGCCCAATTGGGGGGATGCGACGGCGGTCAGTTGAGTTGAACGACGTTGATGGCCGACGACGTCCCCATCGAAAACAGGCTCTGTCCGGGCTGCAAGAAATCGGCGGTAAACGAAAGCGGCGGTCTCGTCGTCGCGTTCGGGTGAGCATACATCCACCTTCCCAAGATTCTCATTAACGACCCCTTACAGGCAGTCCTTCTTCCACGTAGATTGCTTCAAATGCGCAAAGTGCAACAACCAGGTCACCGCAGACACAAACCTTCTCCTCCTCTCAGATGGTTCACCCATCTGCGCTGACTGCAGCTACAATTGCAACATCTGCCAGCAGCCCATCCTCGACGAGGCGATCATGACCGGAGACGACTCGTATCACGCTCACTGCTTCAAGTGCAAGGTCTGTCACAACAGAATCGACGAGCTCGTGTTCGCAAAGACAAGTCACGGCATATACTGCATGAGCTGCCACAACGAACGCATGGCAAAAATTCGACGCCATGCTCAGCGCAAGAGGGAAAAGGAAAAGGCCGCCGTCACCCGCGATCGCGAACCCAGAGACTTTCTCGCAGAGAACCCCGTCAGTCCTCTCCTTGTCTCCTCCACCCGTCTTCGTTCACCACCTTTCCAGCTTCCCGACCGTCCACACCCGATCCCTTCCCTTCGTTCCAAAAGATCCGTCCCTGGCCTTCACGACGCCCCTTCTTCTCAAAGCCTTCACGCATCTCCTCGCGACCTCAATCACAGGCGTAGATCAGCCTCTCCCATACAATCCGATCCCACGCTCAACCAATCCACTCTCACAACCCCAACCGAAAGGCAACCTGACTCACAACCGCCCCAATCGACGTCATTGCCACCCTCCCAGCATTCACAGTCTTTCGTAATGACTGTCGCACCTCCAGATACTAATCACGGCCATGCCGAATTACTCATTTCTCCGAATGGCAACTCACATCGCCCAACCATCTCAAGCGGAGATAGTCAGCAAGATACATCGGCTCCGTCCCGCTTGACCGCCACCATTTCTCACCTCACTCCCTCATCTCCAGAGGCTGATCCGATTCAACGCCGTAAGAGCTATGATGACGGCGTGCGGCCCCTCAACGTCCTCATGGCAAAGACTGCCCCCAATCAGGACCACTTGATACCTATCGGTGGTCTCAACGTCCCCACCCAAACATCCAGAGCTGACAAACGCCGGTCAATCAACCCTGGTCTGACCCTCCGCTTCAACGAAACCCTTCCCAACTCTGCATCTCCCGAGATCGCTCGCTCTCAAACCCTCCCAGTTCGCTCCGAATCCCCCGTCGCCCCCTCACCCTCAAAGTCATACTTTGACGATTCCATTTTTAAACGAAGCTCGAATGCTAGCTTGTTACGCGACAACTCGTCCGATTCTTCCATCTACCATTCCTCATCCTCCTCCCCCGCGATACCGGAAAATGGCCGTGCAACTCCGGAATCGATACGCGCTCGTTCTGCCTCCGCGACGCTCGACCCCCAATATGCATCCCGCCCCCCGCCTCCAGTACCTCCAGCTCCCCGCTCAGCGCCAACCTTGGAGCGTCCGCCACAGCGATCGGCTAGCTTGCGCCGCATCAACGGATCTCAAAATGCCAATGCCTATTCTACCAACGGCCATCCGACATCCACGCGGCCCCTTCGATCGGACAGCTCCAAGTCTGAAATCACAATTCCACTGGCTTGGAATAGTGACCGGATGGGAATGGTAACACCCACGTCGCCCTCCCACCCGGCTGACGTGCCGCACGGTGTAGAGAGTGGCACCGACACCGAGGCTGAAAGTTCCGGCGGGAGACAGTCAGAGGACAACACGCCAATCGACTCACCTCCTATGCCTCCCCCGAAACCGCGCCCAGAGGCTCTCAAACTTCATATCGACCCGAACATCTCTTCCGTTTCCCAACAGGATGGTTCCGAGGAATCTTCGCCGGTCGAACGCACGTCCATCGCAACATTCATCGCTCCGGCATTACCGCCTATACGATTTTCCATGTCTGGCGCCGATTTTTCAGATTTCCTCAAATCGGTTGGTGGCCTTCCATCGCTCAAGTCGTTGGACGAGATTGCACAGCAAGAAGAGGAAGCACCGCACAAGTCTCCGACTTCCATCCATACGCTCATCCCTCAGGATGACATCGGAAAGCTACCAACCGATGGCGTCGGAGCGGATGCTTCTTCAAATACGGGTTCTGAACCTCCACCAGCCCCATCGGCTGATATCACGGCGTCCACGGAGTTTGCGTCAGACTCGGTTGTCCAGTTCCCTCCTAGGGGACGCGCCGCTTCCGAATCCGACGCGCCTTCGACTCAGCATGCGTCCATACGAGAAAGACTAGACTCCAACGCCTCTCTGAGCTATCTCCCCTCGACGACTCGAATCACTGTCACTTCCCCTGCCGGCGGCCCGGGGTTGCCACCCGTTACGAACGACACGCACGATCTCGTCGTTCGCCGTCTGCAAGAGGCCCTTTCGGACGCGAACGCAGGAGGTTCGCAGCAACTTCGGTTCGAAACTGTGTTTGTGGAAAATGTGTTGATATCGTTGGAGCAGAAACACAAAGAGTACCTGGAACTCAAGTCAAAGTATGAGGGAACAAAGGTGACATTCCATCCGTCGATCTTGGTGCCGTGTTTGATAGTTTGACGCCTTTTTTTTCGATAGCGGGCGAGCGAGCAGTACATGGATGGGCTCACTGTAGCCCAGAAAGAGTACGACCGCGAGCTGATAGCACGCCGCAATGCCGAGTCGGAGATCATTCGTCTGCGAGTCCTGCTTTCTGGTCAAGCAGCCAAACTTACCGCATTGACGGGGGAGAGCAGTCGTCGCGAGGCACGGCGGCAAATGTCGGAGGAGCTCAACAAAAACCTGGATCGACTCGAAAAGGATCTCTCCAAGCTTAAAGCCGAAAGAGAGGTTACGTTAGCGGAGGTCGAAGAGCTGTGTTCCTCAAAGAGGTATCTGTCACATCTCTGCCCCCATCACACAGCCTTGCTCACTAGCATACAGTGCATCCGGAGTCATATCATCGGGCGGCGATGTTTCCGCTGCCCAATTAAGCCGTTCCTTGACGATGCGGCTGGACAACATCAAGAAACAGTACCAGCACGAACTCGTACCACTCACTCGCCAACGAGACACCCTCTCCAGAGAGATCGCCGAGCTCAGGTCTGCGCGCGAGCAGTTTTTGGAAGAAACGACGGTACTCAACGCTCGAAACGAGGAACTTGCCAAACTCAGCGCGCAATATACTCGACGGATGGATGCTGCCCGTGCTGATTCCCCATCACCATCACCGGACATACCTCCAACAAAACCAGAGCCTGTGTTTCGCGAGAAGCAAAACCTGTCGTTTGATCGCGGTCAACAACCTGTACTGGAGATCTTCCACCGGCCGCAGCCATCGTTCAGCTCAGGCACGGGGCCAAACTCGAGCATGGCGACGCTTCTCGATGATCGCGAAATCAGGATGATCCGGGGACCAAAGCCTGAGCCTTCTGAAGCCATGACCACTCTTAAACATGGCATCTTCAAGTGGCCGGGCCAACGAATGCGGGACCAGACGTTTGCATCCTCGGATCCAAGAAGCAAAAGGCACTTTGAACATAACTTTCAACCTGCGAACGCTCTCCGGTTTACGCGCTGTGATCACTGCGGAGAGAAGTTGTGGGGTGGATCGCATTTCCGTTGCACGAGTGAGTCGTCCTTGTCGTCTACGTCTACGGCGGGTTCGTCTCAACTGCTGTTTAGTGTGCCATATCAACGTTCATTCGCGATGCGTCAATCAAGTCCATCTGTCATGTTCTCAGCATCCTGCCCGTCCGCGGGACGAACTGAATGGGATGGGGCAACAAGGTTCGTCTGATGGAACGTCTGCAGATAAGGCCCTGTCGCTCAAGCCATCTTAGGACCCTCGATGTTTGGTCGTGAGCTCGCCGAGCAGGTCCGATCTGACCTGCGATGGGGCGACCGCAAGGTTCCTGTCCTAGTTGAAAAGTGTATAGAGGCAGTCGAGACGCTGGGTCGGTCCTAATGTCTTTGGTCGACAGACGCTCGCTGACGCATTCCGCAGCGCTCGACTACGAGGGTATCTACCGGAAGACAGGAGGTGCTAGCCAAACCAAGATGATATCTCAACTTTTTGAGCGAGGCGAATATACCGCCTTTGATCTCCGTGATACCGACCGATTCAACGATATTGGTTCCGTGACGTCGGTACTCAAGACCTACCTCCGCTCGCTTCCGGTCCCTCTGTTGACATATGATCTCCATGAGGAGTTCATTGCTGCCACGGGACTTAAAGATCCGGCACTGAAAACGATGCAAATACAAGAGCTCGTCGATCGGCTTCCGCCAGAACATTATTATACTCTACGGGTGCTCGTACTTCACTTGCATCGGTGAGTACTGCCTATGCCGTATGTCATGGAGTTGGTTACTGATCATCTGTGCGACTGCGCAGGGTGCAAGAACACAGCGATATGAATTTGATGAACGCGCGCAACCTAGGCGTCGTTTTTGGGCGTGAGTGTTTTTGATCCAACGCATTGTGGCTGCGGTTGTTGATGCAAGAGGCGGGGGCTTCACTTAGCAACGCTGATGTGGTCGAGAGACCCTGGGTCAGAGTTCAGCGACATGGCAGGGAAAGCGTTGATGGTGGAGTGGTTGGTGGAGAATGCTCGCACGGTCTTTCAGCGGTGAAAATGCCGGCATGCGCTACTCCGTGGGCCGTGTCATGTCTGGTGACTTGATGTTCTCATTCATTTTCCTTTTTCGTTCTTTTGCATTTTCTTCTTCATTTCTTCATTTCGTCTTTTTTTTTATCCTATTGTATTTTTCTCTTATTAGAGTGGTGTAAAACTCATTCTCGACCGTAAGTTATTTTTAGCTCCGCGCACCTTTTCTCTCCCTCTCTCTCTTTTATGCAAAGAGGACAGACAGTTCGACCGGTTCGTTTATGATCCGAGGTTTACGATTCTTTTCATCTCTCCTTTTTTCGTCCAGTGCCACCACCAATATTGCCTTTTGTACGGCTTTACACAGCATCTCTCGCTCTCGTGCGTGCCGCGAGTGGTTCCATGACGATTGCCGCCTCTCTTTGTTGACGTGGATGTGGGTCTTGGCACTCACTGTCTTCGTCGCCGTCGCACCCCTTTCGCTCTTTATTTCTTTTTACTCTCTTCTTCTTTTGGATACCCCATGGAATACCAAGCAAGCTCGGGTCATCGCGACGGATTGTAGAGAGGGTTTACATTATGAATCCGGGAATACAAACTATTAGGCCCCGAGTACGAAAAGAAACGGGGGGATTAGCGGAACCAGGTTAAGAGCTAAATAAAGCGCGCAGCAAGGGGGTGAAACGGAAAGAAGGAAGGGCGCGAGGGAGAACGCAAACCCGACAAAAAACAATCAAGCGAGCTCGCGTGACCGGCGCGGGCGCGGGGCTGCCTTGTCTGGCTTGAGCGTGCAGTAGAGGAAATGGCGGCGTGGACCAGTTGCGGCAGCGACGGCGGCAACCCGTGCGCCGAGAGGTACTACTGCTGCGTCGCCGCGGATCCCGAGCGAAAACATCCGGTCGAACACTTGATCGGGGGCAGAACAAGGCAACGTCAGCAACCGCCAAGAGAGGAAATAGAACGACGATCACTTACGCGTCGCTGTAAACGCCTTGGCCGTCGTTTGGCATGCGAGGTGGGTGAGCGACAACGGGGGACTGACGCCCTCGAGATTTCGGAGGTAGCGGTAGACCATCGAGGGCTGGCAGGGGCCTAGAAAAGAGGTTGGTGACGTGTCAGAAAAAGGCGGACGGCGGGCACGAACCGAATCTGAAGACGGCATTGTAAGCCTGCCGCCACTTTTCTTCAAGTAAACGGGCGCAGTTGGTCGAGTCGGGGCAAGTTGGACACTAGGTTGGTACGCGGATAGGTGCTCCACCCAAGCAAAACGGCAGAAAGGCGACGCACGCATTGGTATTCCTTGGCTAGGGGTGTCAAGCCGAGTTTCAAGACGCGTTCGAGGAACCAGTTGCGTCTGACGATACGATCGTGAAGATGTCAGAGGTAAAAGAAAAGTCAAGTGGATAGGACACACCGTTTTTCGAGTTTCAAGAGCGTTTCTTGACTGAGGGTGCTCAGTTCCTCTTCGGACCATCCACCGGGATTATCGAGCACGAAACGACTTGATTCGCGGTAGAGTTCTTCTTCCTCGAAGAGTTCCGCGATGCGCATGGCTTTGATAGGTTTGCCAGCTGCATGAGTAAGGAGGAAGGTCAGACATTCCTGCTGAAGTGCTGGAACACAGAGTTTGTGTGAAATATTCATAAGACCCTCGACGTTATTCCAGGTAATGTTGCATTGGAGGCTGCGAGCGTGGTCACGTCACCGTACAATGTAGGACGAATGAGCTTACTGTGGATATACGAATTTGAGAAAATCGTGAAAGATGTTAGCTTTTTCTTCCTTGAGGACGATGACAGCGTCCTGGTCGTGCGCACGGCGGCGTCTTTTAAGGGTGGCAAGGGTGTTTTGAGAGCCCGAACGGACCGCCTTTTGTTTGCCC
>JBBPOR010000312.1:0-26297 GCA_038091555.1 Leccinum sublutescens | reverse complement strand
TGTTGTCCTGAGCGATTCCCTGGATCATAGGTGGTACACCCTTTTGAACTATCTCTCTACTGGCAAGGTTAGCTTCTTGCCTCTCCGTTCAGCCACGTCTGGTGGGCCACCTCGCAAATCTTCACGTACTGCGAACTCGCTAGAGAAGCCAAGGTGTTCTGCCAAGTCTATGTATCGCCTTGCCTGTAAGGTTAGCATCTCTTGTCACAGCCGGGCGGTGTGACCAGACATTAAATGACTCCTAGGCTGGGCTGGATAAACTTCGTAATCAGGCCTTGGTGTACATTCGGAGCAACCTAACCGAACATAACATTCTGAAAGAGATTTCGTGCAGCCTTGTTGCGAGGTGTGTTCCGATCAACGTTCGATTCACGGCATTGGTTATTTATCGACCCGCAGGCATCGGCAATTGCTAGAGATGGAGCTGGATGTGTTGTACTCGTTCATCGCATCCCCTCCTGTCGCTGCGGGTTTCCCAGGGATCGTCCAGCGCATCATCAACAAGGAGCTTCCTCATGGAGCCGATATCCTCCTTGACATCCATGGAAGATTCCTGAAGGAGTTATGTCCTTTACCATCAATATCAACGCCTCCCGATCCTTCCGCACCACGCCCTCAGTCTCCTTTCCCGGAGCCCCTTTCACCCATTCCTCATCCTAGCTCTTTCAATCCTTCTCCATCCGACCCTCCACCCCCTAAGTCTGATCCATTCGGCCTTCCTCTCCGTAGTCCTCCTCCCCTTGATACTCCTCCCCTTGATACTCCTCCCCTTGATACTCCTTCCCTCTTCAGTGACCAGGTTTGTCAGACTAAACTAGCAACATCGATGGCATCGTGGTTCAGCTGAATGACTTGGAGTAGTAAGTTCAGGTCAAGTAGGGATTGTGGGAGGAGTGAAAGTGGGGACACTCGATCCTCAAGTAGATATTTTCAATTCCCAAGCTCAGTCGCACATTGCGATCGCAATTCGACGTCTTCCCAAACTTCGAGAGCAGACAAATCACCTTTAATCAGAGCTTCATTCAGAGACGAACAGATGTCCTAAGATTCCTGATCAGTCTCGATCATACTCTGACAGCGGGCGCCAAACCTAGTTTGAAGCCTCGTGGCCACAGAAAAAATAACAATAAAAAAAGAGTCTTGATGTAACGATGTCTTGCGAATACCTACATCCGTTCAATGTTTATTTTTCTTCTCGAAACTCCCGCTTTCTTCTTTCTTGGATACTTGAAAATACACCTTCTCATCCTTCTCATCCTTCTCGCCTTCGCACGCATTGTCCATTTCCGGGGTACGCGACAGAAATGACATCGACCGCAACAGCGAATTTACCCCATCCAATGCCAACTTGCTCGCAATGGGCTTATACCTTCTCGTACTACCCAGCTGACAATGTCCATGCACGATGGTCAGTCGGATGAAGTGTATATATTGCAGCAGTGGCTCACTTTCAGCGATCTTGGACCTTGGTCGCGGTCGAGCATGTAGTATGCATATTGGAAAGCTGCAAATTGGTCTCTGTCCGTAGCAAGTGTATTGGTGAGCATAGATTGGAACTTTTCAGCGTCAAAAAAGATAGATGTACATATGCACTCGTTGGGGTGCGCCTCTTGGGACGACAAAGTGTAATGCCAAGAGTTGCCAAGAGTATCGAGGCAGGGTTACTTTTCGTCCAGACTTCAAATAAGTTCCGTGGGTTTGATGTGATGTACCCATCTGGAACCAGTGTCATTTTCAATTGCAATAATGGAGGAGGTCAGGTCGACGTATATCAGGAATTGGTTTTCCGGTCAAGCTCGATTATTGCAACTGTCGAGGCAGCCGTTGCAAGCATGATAGAGATTGTGAGGCGCATTGAGAGCAGCGGCGTGGGGACCAACAGACTGACATCGACATATTCACCTGTATGTCACCCGGGCCGGTGGGTAAGAACTGACGATGCATGCTGATGTGGTTGATTACCTTGCTTGACAAAATCTCACTTCCACAGTCATAATCGTGGGCAACTCAGCGAGTAAGTTGGAAATTTCCTCGTAGAGAGCAGATCGAGGAAATGCGTCCGCAAGGCGGGAAGGTCCGCTACATGTAAACGTTATCTGCATCATTTCAGTACATACTTAATTCATTTGTTCGTCAAGCGCCGCGATGTGGCGCATTTCTGTTAGCTCCGTTTCCGGCGAAGTCTGAGCTCTAAGTAGAACATCTGAGAGCGGATGAATTGTGTGGGTGAATCCGATTAGGTGCAGAGGTAGCCATTCGGGGGTGAAGTTTTTGTCAGAGGATAGGGACCACTGGTCGTGGGATGAGTCTTCCGTCATGCCATCAGAGGCCAGGAGAACTGGCAGTGGCAACGGAACTCTGAGGGCATCATCGCACGGTGCGAAGACCTAAAGGATGTTTTGGAAGAGATTATCAAGAAGTTCCGAGGTGTGGTTGAACTTCTACCTTCGTATACTCATCCGTAGAATCGATCATGCAAAAGATTCCAAATGACGTGATGGAAACCACATTTTTGCCTGGCGGTTCTGTTTTCTTCATATGCATCGCCGAGGTCTCGGTCACTGGCAGCTGGATCCACACTCTCTCCTGAGAGTCCGACTCAGGAAGGGTGACCTCTAACTTGGATGACTAAGCACGCACATGGGTCTGGTCTGTGCGTCAACTTAAATATGGTGTGGTTCTGTGGGTCCCACTGTGCACCGGCGGTTGGTACATACGATTCAACACTGGTTTAACTTGCTGTGGCAACGCCATATCTGCACTCCCTTCCCACCCCACAGCCTTCCAATCCTTCCATTATTGAGTGGTAGTTGCAGGTACACAATCCTGCACACGTCTTCCATTCACGAATAATATTTCCGGAAGTCGGAAATTAACACGATAGCTGGTGCACAACTGTCCAGACGAATCCTGTTGTCAGTTTTGGGCCCACTCGTTCGACACGATTGGCGCATAAACTGACTTCTGTTCGATCTATAGGCTCGATGTCGCATCCGAGTCGCGCTGTAGAGGATCCAGGATCTCTGGAACTGTTGTTGAGGAAACTTCTCCTCGGAGAGGAGCTTGTCAACACCGAGTTCCACCTCTTCTCCGTGAGATCCCCATCAGGTCGGATCATCAAGCCTCGTGTCGTGTGCGCAAACAACGATCTTTTGGCCAAAAACTCGAAATATTTCACAGATCGTGTGTAACCTTTTCCCGAAGATGTGATCGTTGAGCTCATTCGACACATACGACAGTGTTGAGCTCTGATATCGATCCTTCCGATACTTCGTTGCGCGAGCTCACGGACGACAATGACATTCCTAGCGAATGTCGAATTGACGATTATGGTTATGGGAGCGACAGCGATCTCGAAGAGTGCGAGGACCCTGTTTCCGAAACATCAGAGGCTCAGTCTAGGACATTGATATTCAAGGATGGCGTTGAAAAAGTTCCCAATGATGGCGAAGAGTGAGCTCGATTATCATATGTCTGATTGGTAGTTGATACTTTTCCTCAGCTCGTCCGATGAGCTGTCAGACTCAGATGCCTTCGATACCTTCTTCATGAGTTCCGAGCATTCAAGTGCAGACGATCAAATATTCGAGAGGAAAGATGTGGCCAATGAGACCTCGGTGAAAGAGACATCAAATAATAAGGTGTTGGCGATACCATCCGCCCTGCGTCTGCGGTCTTCGAGAAGCCGCCATGTCCTTGTCAAGGATACTGCATTCCAAACGTGAGTCGTCCTTCGGTCTACTCCCCACGCTGTCCTGAGCGATTCCCTGGATCATAGGTGGTACACACTTTTGAATTATACCTCTACTGGCAAGGTTGGCTTTTTGCCTCTCCGTTCAGCCACATCTGGTGGGCCACCTCGCAAATCTTCACGTACTGCGAACTCGCTAGAGAAGCCAAGGTGTTCTGCCAAGTCTATGTATCGCCTTGCCTGTAAGGTTAGCATCTCTTGTCACAGCCAGGCGGTGTGACCAGACATGAAATGACTCCTAGGTTGGGCTGGATAACCTTCGCAATCAGGCCTTGGTGTACATTCGGAGCAACCTTACCGAACATAACATTCTGAAAGAGATTTCGTGCAGCCTTGTTACGAGGTATGTTCCGATCAACGTTCGATTCACGGCATTGGTTGTTTATCGGCCCGCAGGCATCGGCAATTGCTAGAGATGGAGCTCGGTGTGTTGTACTCGTGCATCGCATCCCCTCCTGTTGTTGCGGATTTCCCAGCGTTCGTCCAGCGCATCATCAACAAGGAGCTTCCTCATGGAGCCGATATCCTCCTTGACATCCATGGAAGATTCCTGAAGGAGCTACGTCCTTTACCATCAATATCAACGCCTCCCAATCCTTCCCCACCATCCCCTCAGTCTCCTTTCCCGGAGCCCCCTTCACCCATTTCTCATCCTAACTCTTTCAATCCGCCTGCCTCCGACCCTCCGACCCTTAGTCCTCATCCTGATTTTCCTCCCCCCGACCCTCCGACCATTGGTCCTTATCCCGACCTTCCTCCCCTCGACCCTCATCCCCTGGGTTCTCCTCGCATCGATCCTCCTCCCATTGACCCTCCTCCCATTGACCCTCCTACCCTCGACGACCCTCATCCCGTCGACCCTCATCCCTCTTCCCGTTCTATGCCAGAAATATGGGATGTATCGGGGAGAAAAATTACGTGCGAAGACGAGGCGGTTGATCATGAGGAAACTGGATTTGCTACTACTAAAAGCCTGAAAGGCAGAAAAGGAGGTGCGGGAGGTGCGAAAAAGAAGAAAGGAAAAAAGTGAGCGGATGTAGGCATTCGCAAGACATGGCTCTTCTTTCGTTGTTTTTCTGTGTGTCCATGAGGCTTCGAATATTCTACTAGGCTTGGCGCCCGCTGTCAGAGTATGATCGAGATCGATCAGAGAAGCATGGTGCATTTGTTCGTCTGCTGATGCAACTCTGATTAAAGATGATTTGTCTGCTCTCGAAGTTTGGCAAGATATCGAATTGCGCCGGTTGCGACTGAGCTTGGGATGGATACGAAAAGTTGGGAATCAAGTGTCCCCACTTTGACTCCTACTTTTTTTTTTTTTTTTTTTTTTGATTCCATTTGACTCCTACTTGACCTGAACTCACTCCCAGTCACTCGGCTGAACCACGGGTACGCGACAGAAATGACATCGACTGCAACAGGCGAATTTACCCATCCAATGCTATCTTGGAGTCGCAATGGGCTTATACATTCTCGCACTACCCAGCTGACAATGTCCATGCACGATGGTCAGTCGGATGAAGTGGATGTATTGTAGCAGTGGCTCACGTTCAGAGATCTTGGTCGCGGTTGAGTATGTAGTATGCACATTGGGAAGCTGCGAATTGGTCTCTGTCCGTAACAAGTGTAACGGTGAGCACAGATTATAACTTTTCAGCGTCAAAAAAGATAGATGTACATATGCACTCGTTGGAGTGAACCTCTTGGGACGACAAAGTGTAATGCGAGTTCCCAAGAGTATTGCAGTATCGAGGCAGGGTTACAGAGTGCAGTCCCTTCGTCCATACTTCAAATAAGTTGCGTGGGTTTACATAATGTAATGTACCCACCTGGAATCAGTGTCGATCTCAATTGCAATCCAGGTCAGGTTGACATATACTTGAAAGAGAAACATATCAGTTGAAGATTTGGGAGGATTCAGAGTACAGTCTGTACCGATTGTAATGGTGCCATACCAAAAACATTTCAAATGCTTTGTCAAGCACCAACAGCACGCTTCTTCGAGTTTACCAGAAGCTCCGTCCTTTCACCGCAAGAGACTCGTGGGACATCCCCGTATAATTTTCGAGGCCGCGGGTCGGGAGTATTTTGCTATAAGAATGCTTCTTGAACGAAGGGTGGTGCTATGTTGAGCCTTGAGCGTACGCATCGACTCATTCGACATGAGAGTCGACTGCATCAAAATCCACGCGGTGGAAATTGTCAAGCTTCAACCACGCAGACCGTTTAGTGAGTTGGACTATCGTCGTCCCGTTGGTTTTCCGGTCAAGCTCGATTATTGCAACTGTCGAGGCAGCCGTTGCAAGCATCATGATAGAGATTGTGAGGCGCATTCGGAACGCCCGGGCGTGGGGATCAACAGACTGACATCGACGTATTCACCTGTATGTCACCCGGGCCGGTGCGTAAGAACTGACGATGCATTCTGATGTGACTGATTACCTTGCTTGACAAGTCTCACCTCCGGAGTCATAATCGAGCGGGCATACTGGAAATTTCACTCGTAGAGAGCAGATCGAGGAATTGCGCCCGCGGCAAGGCGTTGACTGCATCATTACCTAATTCATATGTTGTTCGTCAAGCGCCCCTATCTCATCTCGCTACAAGTATAGGTGACGATCACTCTATGTTCATCATTTTTGATCGTCTACTTATGTAATGGATGTTCTAGATGTTTGTAGTGCATCACGGATTGGCGATGAATGGCAGGCTGCTCCCTATCATTCAGTCTGACAAGCACCCAAGTTGACCTACAGTTTGACAAGAAACATTAAGAGAGACCGTATCTGGTCGAAAGGCTCCGTAAGCCGGACCACCCGGCTTTGAGGAACCTCTTGGATTGATCGGCCCGGCGGGAGAAGCCCATGTATGTATACATGAACCTGATGTCGTTTTTGCCAAGCCGCGTCCGACTTGTCCGACGTCGTGATTTTGCAATGTCCTAAAGGATCACAATGAATGGGTACATAAATATCGTTGACAGATCTCTATTCAGAGGCACCCAGTATCTGATCCATCCTCCCTGCTTTGAATACTTGTGCTGATCCCACATTTTCCGCTCAAATCATGTATCTCGTCAAGAGCCTCGGAATCCTTCTCTCTGCTCTTGCGGTGGTGCAAGCGGTTCCCAGTGGTGCGGACAAACGTTTCGTACGTTCCTTCGTCTCTTTCGTTTCGAAGAGCAGAGGGTGATCACTAATCCCCTACTTGCAGGAGCATGATCTTCTCGTGAGCCGATCATCCAACTGCCAATTTGAAGACCATGAAATCGGAAACTGCTTCCAAAATGGTGAAATTCACGCCTTGGTTTGTTAGATGACGCTAACACGCGAATGCGAACTACAGGATGCAATGGAAAGTTTGAAACAAACAATAATACCATCGGGATATGCACTGCTGGGCCCTTCGTTGGATGTGCTTGCAACAAGTGTACTGGAATTGAATGTTTGGAGCTGGAGTGCATCGAACCGGTGTCTGGCTCTACTGAAGGCGGCGGCGGCGATTTTTGTGCAGACATTGGAATGCACTGCGGTTGTTGCCCATGCCAGTGGCAGTAGTGAGTCTCACTACGACGTGTACATCGGAGATGACCAAGGCATTGTATAATCATGGAGATCGTCGTTCGTTGGTACGCCACGTCTGCGCTTTCGTTTGTGTTCATACGATATACTTACACGCAGGTTTGGAGAACTGGTGCCAGTGGAACTTGGCTAGTGGTGCTGGATGTTTATCTCTCGGTGTTATCATGTCAAACAGTGTTCGAGTCTAGACAAGCATGCACAAGTAGTGACCTGTCGAGATTTTATCATCGCTCATACATTCTTTTCAACCACAACCAAGTTGCAATGTAACATGTCAACGTTGTCAACAACAGGGGCTGTTAAAAATACGCATGCCTCTGCCGCCTCTGCAAGTTGGGCCCTGGCCAACTCCCTCGATGGGGCTTATTTATTTAAATTACATTGGAAGCTGGAACCCTAAACCTCGGATGGGCAGTGGTCGGTGACTTCGCAAGCTCGAAACCGCTACCGCCAGACGGACGAGCAAGCAGATGAGACAGCCCGAACATCCCCCTTCGTACATAGACATAGGACTCTTTGAAGCAGAACATACAGTAGAACATCGTACAATCCAAGAATCAATAAAGAAATAGCTAAATAGCTAGACTAACCTCGCACGCTGGGGCAGATTTGACAGATCCCATCACTCGTTGCTCGTCTCCCTGGCCACCATCGAGAACACCTCTTCCTCTTCCTCGTCCTCCTCATCCATGATCGAATCAAACGTCGAGTTCCCCGCCGCCGTCGATACGCGCTCTGGCTCCGGCTCCGGCGCTCTGTTGTCCGTCGTTCACCTTCGTCAGGGATCGAGATCATTACATGACCAAGAAATAGACGCACCGTGTGTGCCGACCCCGTGCTCTCGGCGCAGGCGTTCCTTCCTCCTCCTCCTCCTCCTCCTCCTCATCATCATCATCGTCGTCGTCATCGTCATCGACCACGTTTTGTACAGGCACCCTGTTCTTGACGGATCTGCGTTACCAATCAGGATCAGTCCCTTTCCACCTCCGGCAAAAGATCAGCAGAACACTCACACCGCTCGCTTTGGAAGGACCCTAGTCGGTGCAGGCGTCGCGCGCCCCTCCGTCAATTCATCATCATCATCTTCGTCTGACCCCGACACTCTCCGCCTCCTGATAAATGCAACGTCAGTCCTCCACCCCTCGAAAAGAAGCAGGACAACAAGACACGCACTTGGTTTCTTTCGCCTTGCCCTTTCCTTTTCCCTTGCCCTTGGATGTCACAGATCCCACGCTCGTATCCTCCCTACCGCTGCTCGTAGTCGCCTCCGTCATCAAGCTCTCCGATCGCCTATACCCATCACGTCCGTCAACGCCGTGCATTCGTCGAACGCACAAAAAACAACATACCGCTTCCGACTCCTCGTCTTCACAGGCATCTCGACCTCCTCCCCGTCGTCCAACGGTATGATGTCGTCCAGAAACTTGAACAGCGATACGAGTTGTTCGAGCTGTCGATACTCCTCCTCACTAAAGTTGGACAGCTTGTCTGCATACTTCTTGCTAATCGCGGCGTCAAACTTGCTGAGGGCGTTGCGCGCAGAGACGTCTCGCGGGGGTCGGCGCTGTGTGCCGGAAAGGAATTGAGAGCGTGGCGTACCTAAAGGAAGATGGACAAGACATACCGTAAACACGTTGTGCACCAACAACTTCAACGTTCGAATTTTGTCATCGTCCACCGTCTCGGGGAGGTGCAACCGTCCCAAGACCTGACACAGGGCCTTCTTGTCTTCCTCTATGTCACCTCGTCAGCACCAATCGCCACACGCTGCGTGACATAACGCACTTTCTATATCGTCCCTGAACAGCATCTTGAGAATGTCCTCTGCCAAGTCCAGATGGACCCCATCGTCTTTCGTCTGGTCCTCTACCTTGCTACGTAGGTATGTCACATCATATGTCAGATCAACGTGCGTGCAGGACGCGGACGACTCACATGGCCTTTTGAGGATCTGTCCAATCGACAAACATCCCAATGATCTGCGCGGGGGATACCATCTCTTGCTCGTCGTCCAACTCACGCGTCGCTGCTGCGAGCTGTTCGAATATTGGCACTGAAATCTACCGTCGTCGGACAACCAAGGTAAGCAACCGAGGGCTTCAAGAAAGAAAATTAGCGCAAAAAATCTATCACAGTACATACCTCACGCATCCGTCTCTGGTTCACACTCGACGAATAACAATAGACGGGGAAGAAATATGCCAAACACTGTCTCAGTTCCTGATTATCTGCCGTGTCAGGGGAGAGATAGGCCACCACGAGACTCTTCAAAACCTGTCGGGCACATACATTCAAGTACAGCATGTCAGAAAACGCATTGTTGGAGATATTGCAGACAAGGACAAAAAAGGACAAAAAACACGTACCCGCTCGTCCGAAATCATCCCTGCCAATACGAGCTTGGCCAGTCCCATGCACAACAATGCTTGAACATTTTCCGCGTCCTCCCCATTGAGTACGTGAAGCAGGAACTCTAAGATGCGCTCGCTCTGGCCCTTTAACGAGGACAATGTTAGATCGGCTCTAGTCAAGTTAGTGTTGCAATACCAAACCTACCCCGGCGCCACCTTTCCCCAAGAAATCCCCTTCGTGCACCATCAACATGTCAAACACGATCTGCAACACGCGCAACCTGAGTACTTCCGGGGAGGACTGCACTTGGTTGAGGAAAAGCTGGAAGGAGTTGAGAGCCATCCGCTGGGGATTTCTAGTTCAGTACCGCGTGTCGGTAGCATTCAATGAGAGAGCCTACGCGTGCGATCAAACAACATAGCCCGAGACAAACGAGCCCCTTTTCACGGAGCACGAGCTCTTTACGTTTGATGGCTGGCACGATCAATTCACCCAATATACCTTCCAACGTCGAATTCTCCTCAAAGGTCTAAAAACGTCACGCATGAGTGGTCATTTTGACGCTGAAGATGTCGACGTACCCCATTTACGCGCTCCAGCATACCGATACAGAGAGACAGGCACCGGATATCAAGCGCGTCCGCCCGTATTTGTTCTTCAGGGCTAAGTTGCTTGAGAGGCTTTGGCGCCTTGGCTGCCTTTGCGGCGCTCAGAGTCGCGTCGTCTTCGTCGGCCTCATCACCCTCACCCTCACCTTCCTTTTCCGCACCGCCTTCTTCGCCCTCGCCCTCGCGATCTCTCAGTTCATGTACCACTTCGACGACGACCCTAATCAAATCCCTCTCGCTCGGCGACAAAGCCCTCAATACGTCTAAACACCGTACCATCAACCCCTCGGGCAACCTTTCCTGCCCAATCATGTCCCGCACGAGCTGAAACATCTTTCGTCGCCCAATCTCGTCCGCATAATCGAGGTTCACTGCGAGCTTGAGCATCTCGGCGATCACGAACTCCGCATCGAGGAACAAGTCATCAATGTTTTCGTTGTCATCGCGTTCATAGGCATCGAGGTCTTCTTGGTACTTGTTATATGCGCCTTGGATGCGGAACGCAAGGTGGGTCACGACAGGGAGGGAGGTCTCCAACTTTGTCTGGTCGTCGGTAGCCATGCAGTGCTCCACGTATACGCGCGCCAAGAAGGCTTTTTCGGGGTCCAACGTGTCCCAGAACGGGTCTTATGAGCGTTTCGTGGGCCAAGTGAGTTTGATATATGACCATTGCGGGGCGCATATACGCACCTTTGAACTCGAGTTGGTCGAAAATGTCGACGCGCGTGGCGAATATGCTCAACAAAGCGTCCTCGGCGACCGTGTTCTCCTGGAGGTCGAATAAGCCCAAGAGTGCGACTACGTTGTCCATCAAACCACTACTGTCTTCTTCTTCCTTGGTCAATCCACGCACGACCTCGACCCAGGCACCGAGGAGTGACCCCGCGGCAGCTCGGACTGCAGGCTCACGGTCCCCAAGCCCGTTCCGGATGATGAGCTCCCGCTGGGCAATGGTGAATACGCGTGGATGAAGAGGACCCATTGCGCCATCCTCTGTCGTGCAGTTTTTCCCGAGCACGGCAGAATAGACGAGGCGACGCATGACAGTATCGGTGTCGCGCGAACGGGCGAGAATTGCGGGGATGGTATGTTTTGCCATCGGAATGTTTAACAGGGCGGCGCGGCGAACTTCACTGTTGGGAGAGATTGATTAGAAGTACCGGAAAATGGGATAAAACGCACGCGGCTGGATCACAGCTGAGGGTATCTAAAAGGATGTCCATGGCGGACTGTTCGTCTTCTTCGACGTCGGAAATATCTTCAGTGCCGCAAAGTTTAGAGAGGGCGACGGCTGCTTGAACACGGATGAAGGTTTCCTTGTCATGCACTCGCTCGATGAGGGCTGCCCTGAGGACTTGATAGATGTCTTCACTGTGAAAGGGGATTACTGCAGGTCGTGGGTGATGGGGAGGCAAGCATACTCTATTTCACCAAGGCGGTTGACCATCTCTGCGACTATACGCACACAGCGGTAGCGGACAATCTTGTCCTTTGCGACGAATCCTTTCAGGAGGAACCTGAGTAGGCGTGCAACGAAACGGGTAGATGTAGTTTCATCTTCGTCGTCATCGTCATCGTCATTTTCGTCTTCTTTTTTTGGCTCTGGACCGTACATGACATGTAGAGCGATCTACCGCGCAAGCCAAATAAGCGCACCTTGCATGGTGAGATAAATGACGTATGCGCCGACAAACTTGACGACTTTATCTGCCTGTGTGACACCCTTTTTCACGACGATTACACGGAAAAGCAGCTCGATGAACGTGTCTTCAAAGAGACGCTCGCCGGTGAGTTTGATGCTCCTGCCACCATGGACGGTCTCGGTGAATGCAGCGGCTTCGACGTGTAGTTTGTGGAGTGCAACGACGTTCTTTTGATGGTTTGCGAGCGAATTCTGTACTTGACTAAAAATTTTGGGGAGAGCATCCTCGACAGAGATCCTCATATCGCTGTTGGTTGGTGACAAGGAAGGAGGGGCAACGCGATGATCACGTGGGTCGTGTTATCACGTGAATCAGGGCCAATCTAGTCCTTTTTTGGATGCTCCTCCAGGCTCCTTGGCGGTATGTCTCGGGGCTGGCATTGCCTAAAAAGGTATACGTCTAATTTGACGCTGTGTCGGACTGCGGTCCTTTGCGACGGCCCTTTGATGGATGGAAATCGAGTTACTTTGAGTGTGATTGTAACAAAAGAACACAGGATTTGCCAAGAATAAGTGACCAATCAATTAGCGCGTCTTTGAGTTGCGACAAGTGGGCTTGGCCACCGGAGATGCACACGTGGGACCCGCGCAGCCTTTATAACTTGAAGTTCACTGCCAAGTCATGTATCCTTGGCTTTGATCATGTTCACTTCTGTACCCATACAGGACATCTTGTTCACCGTATTCCAGGTGAACAGAGCTCATGTATACCTGGCAAATTCGTTGCTCACCCTTGCCAGTCCATATTCCAGGTCTTTCTCCTGTGTCTAGCCGGTTTCGCCCTCTCGTTCAAGGGCATCGTCGATAAGCCCACGTCACAGGTATTCTTTTGAGATCTATCCGTGGGCGTTCCTCACCGTCTTCAGGCTCTCAATCACCTCAATGTTGCCCTCTTCACACCCGCTCTCCTCTTCTCCAAAGTCGCCTTTTTCCTCTCCCCAGGCATGTCTCTTTCACCACTCCCTCCGCTTTGCTCACCCTACCACCAGCCAAACTTCGCCAGTTATGGATCATTCCCATCTTCTTTACCCTGCTCACAATCCTGTCTGCATTCATTGCACACTCCCTTGCCCGGGCGTTTCGTCTGAAGCGATCTCAAGTGCACGTCCTTTTCATCCATGTCCGGCGCTTGTCTAATCCCCGTGCAGAAATTTCGCCACAGCCGCATCCATGTTTATGAATTCGAATTCCCTCCCCGTCGCTCTTATGCAATCCTTGGCGACCACCGTCCCCCTTCTCAAATGGGGCCCAGACGATACCCTCGACGCCATGTTTGGTCGCTCGCTAACTTATCTCGTCGTCTTCAGTACTCTTGGCATGATCGTAAGTCTTCCTATGCAACCGATTCCGCCCCGCTTCTCGAGTCTTGCTTGGCGTGATGGACTGCGACACACCACGTCATCCGGATGACGTTTATTCCACTTTGCTTACATATTGGCAGCTTCGGTGGTCCTACGGTGTTCGCCTCCTCTCGCGGATAGACGAGCCGGATTCACCCACGCCCGCACCATCAACTTACCGAGATGACGACACCGGCGAACATCCCGAACTAGCATCCGATCATGCCACCGTCACCCGTCTCATCGAATACGAAGCGGAAGCCAACGTTGTTCCACATGCACAAACCTTGTGGCATGCACGCAACACGCGTTCACGCCTCCCTCATCCACGCCACGCACCCCTGTCTCGTTGTCACACCCACCCGTACACGCGTCCACACTCACACCTCCCCGCAGTACCTACGTCATTGGGTGATCACTCTGACAGCGACGAAAGCGACGAGGTCGAGACCACCGAAGGCGAGTCGTCCGAGGACACTATCGCACGGTACGAAACCATAGACACCGGATTCTCCACGGAGGCCGAGGACCCTGCAGAAGAACCACATTCCACATCCCCCTCCAAAGCCGTCGCCCACCCCATACCGCGATGGGACCAGCGCGCTCTTCGTTCTTCCATCTCCTTCTCTACTCGCCTTCTCAACATGATCACTTCTCTTTCCCCACCTCTGGTCGCGTCCGTTCTCGCCCTCATTATCGTGTCGATTCCACCAATGCAGCGGGTGCTTAATTCAACGGATATGATACCGTTCAAGGGGGCATTGGATAGTGCCGGCGGGTGCAGTGTCCCGCTCACCATGATCGTGCTTGGGGGGTGGTTTTGGGACGGAGAGACCAAGGCAAAGAGTAAGGGCAGGCACGCGCAGTCGGGCGAAGTTAAAGGCACGTCCGACGGCCACGGCGAGACGCGAAGTAAAGGTAAAGGCATCGAAGAACCACACGATCGCGGCTGTCTTGGCGAGGGACAAGATCGCTCACACGCATCGAACACCGACCGCGCTTCCGCACGTCTATGGCATCGCGAACAGTCTCGGAACTCCTCGTCCGCCTCGCTCTCGTCAATCATTGGTGCATTTGGGGACGTGTTGATGGCGCACGTTTATCCACGTGGCGGCTCTGGACGGGCGAGTCAACGTGCCAGGGTCAACGCGGGACCGACCGGCGAAGGTGACGTTGAACAGGGACGGTTGGAAACACATGCACGGACGGACAACGAACACGCCGAAAATGGCTTTGTTCGTTCCCCTCGACCGCGATCGCGCTCAGAGCTTCTGAATGGGCACTCACGTCCGTCGCTCACTTCCACGACGCCCCAGGCCACGTTGTCATCCACACCCAAGTCTGCCCAGGGAGCGAACCCACCCGGAGAGACGCTGACGGTTGTGGTCACTATCCTTGCGCGGATGGTCATCGTGCCGATTGTCGTCACCCCACTGATGGTCCTCGTCAACCGAATGGGATGGGGTGGAGAAGTCTTTGAAGAGTACGTCCCCCTTTCTTTTCCCTCTTTGCCTGTTTGACGTCACCCTTTTAGCCCTGTGTTCATCGTATCGAGCATGTTGCTGGTCTCCAGTCCGCCTGCGTTGACGCTCGCTCAAGTACGTATCTCCCTTTGCTTTTTGGTTTTATTTGAATGTCTCTAACATCTTTGCACAGATTTCCCAACGCGTGACACCTGGCACAGACGCAAACACCTTTTCTCCCTTTGAACGCCTCCTGTCTCGAACCGTCTTTTGGGCCTACCTCGTCCTCACTCCGCCTGTCATGATCGCGAGCGTGATGGTCGGGCTACTGATCGTGGAGGCTTGATGTGGCATAACTCGGATCATCACGGATACTTGAAGTCATCGTACTTGCTTCTTTTTTGGATGTACGAGACACGTCACTCGTACAGAATCTTGCGCCACACATTCACACACGCATGCCCTTGTATATACATACAGCGTCATATATAGACCGGGTCGAGAGGGAACTTTAGGTTCGGTCGTTAACGGTCGTTATCTATTGTATCGTATCTATCGCACCGTACATTATACTCGTATTACTTCTCACAGGATCTCATCATCCTGCCGACGTTTCCGGGCCTGACGATGCAATGATGGGTTTAATGTGCACATGCGTCTGATGGATGAATGAATGGTTTCACACTTCAAGGACGAACGTGCGAGAACGTGTGATCACCACGATGTTCTCGCCAATGCGTCTAATCGTGATGGACGGCTCCGGTCCTTGAATGGCCGCAGCATTCTGATACTATGATCAGAAGAAACACTTGCCGACTTACAACTCACGATCCGAAGCCACCACTCGCATGGGGCCGGCACACGGTGCGGGCGCAGTGCCAATCATAGAACTTGACCATGGGAAGGAAAGAAAAATAAAGTTCGTGGCAACCTATGAAACCACGCCCGTTTGAAGGTTTGCTTAGTACCCGAACTTCGCGCGCGTACACATACTTACCCACCGCCCCGCACGTACTACTAGCCCCGGACCTGGATCACTGGCACCCCCCGGAGCCACCAACTTGAAAGGTGCGTATGGAAAATAGATGCGATGGCTTGATCCATCGCTCAAGCTTCGGAGAGCCTGGCAGTGGCTCCGACTTCACACCCACACTGACCGCGGAATCATATCACTTTTATTCTAACAGATACTAACATCGGATCCAGCGGGCAACGCGCCGAGCCGGGCCATACGTCATCGGACGAGCCGTTCCGAAACCTCCAGGCTCTATAGTATGATCGATCACGAAGCTGGTATACTACCCACCGACACCGTTCGCAGTAGTATACACATGTGCATGAATGCACAATCTTCAGCAGACTCAGGTGAGCCTTGCGACACCCAACGTAAAAGTCGGGCCGGGAGGCTCTCTTCCGAGTCTTCCGAGTCGGCGCAACCCCGAACTCAGGTACTAGCGTGTGAGCAACCTGTCACTGAGCTCGAGATTCTACGTAGCCTTACAAGAAGGAAATCAGGCTGAACAATATTACAAATTCAGAGTACTTATACTACCACTAGCTAACCCGGGCGAATGCAATACAGAGTGGAGTAACGAGTAACGAGCAAGTATTCATACATTCACTACGAGGCGGAAAACGGAAAATGATCAGAACCACATAGCATACATGCATCAATCCAAGAGTAGTTGACTCGAATTCGATATGCGAACAGCAACGCCACGAGTCAGGCTCGGAGCCACGAAATCCTGAACTCGACCGACGCACAGCTTACCTTACTTCACTGGCAAGCTTTTCTTTTTCTTTTTTCCAGACAAGGAAGTTGCTTCACCCGGACCCCTTTCCCTTTTCACCCTTTTTCCGTGACTTTTTGGCAGTCGACCCCGAGACACCCCCAAACATACCTGTCCGTGTATTGGTTTCCTGCTTCGCACAGAGTGCAGTGTCATTTTCGATTATGTTGCGTGGTTCTTGTCCAGTCGTTGTCGGTGCCGGTAGGCCGACGATGGAAGAGGATGGTGTCGATACGAGCAAAGGAGCAGAAGGATGAAGTGCCCTCAAAAACCTCGAGTGCATGATAACCAATATTTCTGCTCCGTGAGGAAGTTCCTTGTTCGCAATACGTCGCAGTAGGGTGGGGAAGTTTGCGATGACAGGAGGGGTTGCTATGTGTGAGAATAACACGTCGAGCTCCATATCCAACAGTTGTGGATGACTTGAGTTCGGTGAGCAAGCGACGACAACTGGATTCCAAAGACATACCTTATGACAAGGCTACACAAAATCTCATCCAGAATGTTGTGATCTTCAAGGTTGCTTCGGATGTGCGCCAAAGCGAGATCGCGCAGATCATCCAGTCCAACCTAAGGGAGGTCCAATCGGTAAGCCTGGTCGTAATTCAAGAGTGGCTAGATTGCACACCTTGCAAGCAAGGCGATACATAGATTTGGCAGAGCACTTTGGCTCGTCTGGGGAGTACGAAGATCCCCGAGGTTCCTTACTAGGCGTGGCTGAACCGAGGGGTAAAAAGTTGATTTTACCAGTAGAAAGATAGTTCAAGAGGGTGTACCACCTAGGTTTCCCAGCCCAGCTTAGCATAACACGAGTAGTAGGTTGTAGGCGAACTCACGTTTGAAATGCAGCGTCTTTGACGAGGATGTGTCGACTTCCCGAGGACCGGAGACGAGTCTCGGTACCTTTTACCGATGTCTTACTGTCCAGAGGCTCCTGAACGGAAGTCCTGCAGTCCATCGCAGCCCTAGCTCTATCTTTTTCTACGTGAGGATGTCCATCCATCTTTGACTGTTCCGAATTGACTACAAAGACATCAGAGCCAACCGATTCAGAACTATGAAAAAATGTCAATTGGTGATCCCTTAGATAATGATACACCTCACTCATCGTCATCCTTGGGCAGACATTCAATGGCGGTTTTGGAAAGGGACGTCACAGACTGGACCTTGGAAGTCTCCAGAATAGGGTCATCACAGTCATCGAGATCGTTGTCGCTTTCATAACCATAATCATCGATCCGAACATCGCTAGGGACTTCATCATCATCCGCGAGTTCGGTCAACGAAGGGTCAGAAGGATCAATATCGGAGTTCAACACTGTATGTCGTGAATGAGCACAACAACCACGTATTTCTGAAATAGTAACATACAATCCAAGAAGTATTTCGAGCTGCTGGCCAAAAGAAGATTATTTGCGCAAAGGACGCGAGGCTTGGTGACTTGACCGGATGACGAAGACTTCGCAGAAAAGATATGGAACCGAGTATTGACAAGCTCTTCTCCGAGGAGAAACCTTTTTACGAACTCCTCCATACGCTCCTGTTTACTCGGATCTGGCGCAGGGGATGCTGTAGAACGAGTCAGCTCCTGAAACTTTCTAGGACGAGACTTTTATCTCTAGGCACTTACTGGTCAATTCAGGACTGGGACCTGTAGCCGGTTCCACAAAAGCAGGATTTCTGGCACCAAAGGTACTTGCAGGACGTTGCTCATTCGACCCAGGTGCGCCGGGCGTCCCATCGCCGAATGTCGAACCGAACACTGGCACCTCAAACGGACTAGTTGGGTTTCCAGCACTGCTGGTAGGTGCAGCGCCGCAGCTGCCACAGAACGTGGAACCACCACTGCCAGCGGTAGGAGTTCCTCTTACAAACCCACCAAAGGCAGAAGCCGGTCCGAATGCAGAAGCTGGTACTTGACTTTGACCAAAGGCAGAAGCTGGTGCTCGACTTTGTCCGAATGCCAGTGGACCTAAGTGTTGGATACCATGGCATCATGAGAATCGTACACTGATGACCACGATCAATGGTGGATTGGAATTTACCAGACGAACCAAAGGCAGATACTGGTTGAGACATTGCGAGGTTGCTGCCCAGTGTCGGAGCCAAGGTTGAGATGACAATATTTCGATAAATTGTAAAAGAAACTATGCAGCAAGAGGCAACCAGTCGAACGCCTCGTGTCAATTTTGCAGCACAGCGTATTGATTCCTTATGTACGAAATTACTACGAATGCGGCAAAGAGCGGAGCGATGATTTGAACAGCAAAAGTTCGACGAGAGAGCGTACATTGCCTCACTGTGCGCGCGTCTCGATCTGATTCTTATGAAGTGAGGTTTGCCCATCGACGACAACTTTTACATTTGGGACTACAGGTATGCTGATTGGATGCATTCCTCCATCCTCGTCTGATCGTAATCCAGCTGTGTAGATATCACGATCACTTCTACATTGAACGTTTCCTGAACCTTGATGATGCGCTCGTCAAGGAGTAGTTCCTAGTGTCTGTCGTTGTCTCGACAAATCTCGATATATACTAGAACCTACTTGCAATCCAATTCGTCGAAGTCAAGGATGATGCACGGGATGTCTGGCACCCCGGTGAGTTGTTTGCAATACGCTTTGTGACAGGGTGACCGACGTCCATACAGAGGTCCAACAACTTGTAGTTTGAGAAAAGGGTGCCAAAGACGAATCGGATTTCGTTGGGCACTGTTACCTCGACTTGTTACCTCGTGGTAAGCGTCGTGACACAGCCCGTTTTTGAAGGTACGCTCACGATCGAACATCATACTCGTACGCCGCCGGGTCTCTTACCAGACTACGAGCTGGTCAACGGGAAGAGACTCTACCCGCTGACGGCAATGGTGATGAACTTGGCGAAGCCGACACCGGAGCGACCAGCGCTGGTGCGACATAACGACGTCACGACGTCCTTCCACGAGATGGGCCACGTTCTACGAACTGTTGAGTCGGACGAGGTACGCTCGTTCCACGGGACGGCGGTCGCGCGCGATCTCGTAGAGGCACCGTCGCAGCTGCTCGAGATTTGGTTAGTTATAGTTGGTGTCGCATTACTGAGTGCGGTCAAATTTTCTTACGTGCTAGGAGCCTGAAGTTTTGGAAAGATACCAAGACTATCAAGAGGTCAGTTGGTTCGAGTTTTCGTCTGAACGTATTCTATCTCCACCAACTTTTATTCTCCAAATTCGATCTCAAGGTGCACGATACTAGCCTGGACGCGAACACGGAGTACACGAAGTTCTGGAACGATCTGAGACAGCAGACCTGACTCGTTCAGGGGAGCGAGTGTAAACCTGGGCAGGGTACTAGGTTTGTGCATGTTGGTGGATACGATGCTGGGTACTATGTATGGGTGAGTGCTCGTGGTTTATTCTTCCCCCCATTTTTTTCCACTTCTCAGGTAGGTACACCTACTCGCTCGTGTTCGCACAGGACATGTACGAGACGGTGTTCAAGAAGATGCCGCTGGATCCCGATCTTGGTAAGCTGTACTGTGACAAGATTTTGCTCGTGGGCTGGAGCCGGGACGATATAGATTCACTCAAGGCACGTCGAGTGGGTCGTGGGTGGACGCGGATCTCGTGTTAACGACGGATTGCCGTGCGATGTATATAGGTCCTTTGAGTGGGCGAGCCGAACCCGAAGGCGTTTACAGAGGAGGTCGAGAGTGATAGGAAGCGGCGGGCTGGTGAGAAGTTGTGTGAGAGGAATTGAAGAAAAAAAGTCTGATAGTACCTCGGACACGGTGGGTTGTGTAGCAATCTAGTAACGTGGGGGACATTCGAGAGGAAGTACGTGGGCGAGGGCAAGCGCCAAGTGCACAGCCTGAGGCCTGATGGCTGTTGACACAGGATACATCCTTCTTTCCACCGCCTAGCGCTGATCGCTGGCAGACCAGTATACTTGACAAGAGACGTTTTAATAGAACCAGCGGTGAGCATGTCGACAAGATATGATATTCGAATGACATTGAACGAGAATAGAATTTGAAGGGTTCGACGTTCCTCTAGGCACAATGTCTATCAAAGGTGATGAAACAGAGGCCATTGCAAGCGAAATATACCCAGAAACGGGAGACGACACGGGTGGACCCTGCCCCCGCATAGTCATGGTTGACCAGAGGGACACAAACCTGATCAAGATGGAACATCCGGATGATGTGTATTCGATCGTGTTTCTCGCTGGCGGGAAGGAGGTCGTAAGCGGTGGCAGATCAGGGATGATCCGACGATGGCAAGCGGAAGATGGCATGGAGGTAGGGATACCAATGGATGCTGGAAGCTCCGTGGACAATCTCGTTGTGTCACGAGACGGCAAGTGGGTGGTGGCTGGGACGAGGAGTGGTCGAGTGATTGTGTGGAATTCAACGACCTTCGAGAAGGCGAACGAGTTCAACGCACACGACCGACCAGTACATGCATTGGACATATCTACGGATGGTACGAAAATCGCGACTGGATCGATGGACAAGATGGTCAGTGTCTGGTCGTTTCCCACGGGGGAGCGACTGCATGGCCCTTTGGAAGACGACTCTATCTTGGTCGGACTCAAATTCTCTCCTGACGGCAAATTCATTGCAGCTGCCACGTGGTTTCACGAGTCCGTTCGGATCTACAACAGTCTCGATGGCACTCTCCTCAAAGACTTTCCAATTCAAGTACACTCGTCACTTAATGGATCCCTCGCCTGGACGTGCGATGGAAAGCAACTCTTTGCCACATCTTACGAAGGTATCCACTGTCTCGACGTGTCCTCAAGGACGACGCTCTCGCAATGGTCTATTCACAGTCAATACAATCCATACCGCATCACACTAGCATGCGACGGCGCATGCATAGCAGTCTCTGCCGGCTCGTCGGTCTCATTCTGGGATACTACAACACATCAACAAATTGGACCTGTCATTGACTACCCTCATACTGTCTCGTTCATGGCCATCTCTGAGAACTATGATATGGTGACTACAGGTGACAAGACGACCACACTCCGCAATCTGCATGGTGTCCTGCCACCATCATACCTCAAGCATGTGAGTATACGCGCCGTGAAACAGGTTATCAAAGTCCATTGTCCTGACGTCCAACATACATCAGAAAGAACTTGTCGAATCCAATTCAGACAGCACTGGTGATTTACTGGAGGTATGAGTTCATTCCTTTCCTGTTCGAAACATGTCATCATACGGCGTAGGTCGAGCTTCCTCCCACGACGCCCACGGCTGACGATCAGTTCAACTACGACGAGGTTGGTAATCAATTCATTCTGACTTCGCCGCAGTGTTGATGCTACGGCAGGCACCCTCAACGGCATCGTCTGTTCATCACGCGGATCAGGTGCCACCGCCTGTCTCACCCTACTCAACATCACAGCCTCCAGTCCACCTCATGACCTCCACCCCAGAAATACGCTCAGAGAGGCTCGACGACAGTGTGCCGTCTCGATTCCTTCGGATTTTCAGGTGGAAGAAGAGCACCAGAGAACCCACAGCCTCGCCGCCTCGTCGCCTTGCCGGTATTCATTCTCGGTTAGCAGAGAACGCCTCGAACAGAGCATACTCGACTATGGCTGAAGGTCGCCGTAAAGCAGTTAGTGCTCCTTGAAGTAAACCTGGTCCATCTAAACAACCATCTTAGCGAACGGTCACAAGGGTTGGGAAACCGGTAGGCGTTTAAAGTTGTCTATTGGACCCACAGGGCCATCGTTTATCTCTCCTTGCAGAAGAAGAAAGAGAAGAAGTCGAAAGCCAAATCTCGTGCGGGCGAAGGTCGTCCGAATCCAGGGCCATGGAGCGACGTAGCTCTTCCGTCACATGTGGATGGTGACCACAGCGGTGGTACTGGCACCGGACGTCCTCCGGATGCGAAGCCAGCGAGTGAAGTAAGTCTTCCCTCAGCGTTGATTGCATCGCGGCAGCTTATGTTCTACCAGGTACAACCCGCAAAAGATCCAGATCAACCCTCGACTTGGAGGATCGGTTTGAGGGTGCGCATACTTTCTTTGAGCATGTACTGCGAAGCTGATAGCAAGCATCAGGAAGAGCCTGGAAAGGCTACCCTCTCCTTCACATTTCCCACATGGTTGTGTTGCCGCTCATCAGTGACGGAAGAGGAATAATTATAGGTCGTATATGCTATGGAATGTCTTTATTTACCATGCCAGACTACGAGTGCTTGGTCAATGATCATGTTCTTGAGCTTGTGTCGCTTTCAAGTTGTGGCGTTGACTCGGGTGCTGGAGAACCTGGCCATGGATTGTGCTCTCCAGGATGCTCACCCTATTCGCTACAGATCCAGCGAGGAAAACCTGAGAAAGCTAGTATTATGGACAGCCGCTGTTCCCGGGATCCATGCATGTGCATGGGGGATTCGCTACGAAATTGATTCGGAAGCCACAGGGCGAAGAGCTCGAATACTTTCCTAGTGAGTTTTCGGATTGGTAGGTCGGCACCCTCCCATCTTAATTCTGGAATCCCTCCTCCCTACTCGTGACGCATGACACCCCACTACGCAACCGTCGGGCCCTCGTATCGCCGTAGGCGCCTCTGCGAGTCCGGCCGACTCCCTTGATAGGGCTTAAGCTGGCAACACACCTTTACACAAAGACATCGACCGACTGAGACGCTCGCCACCTCGGCCGGGATTCGTTGATTTCAATGACGTGAGGTGTATCTGTGTGGTGCTTTCCTGTCGACCGACTCGCCGTCTTTTGTCTTTCACAGGTGTTTGTAAGTACGTTGGACCATCCTTGTTCTCCCTCCCGCTTGACATGGTCGTAGTAGCTCGCACTTACCAACTCTGAAACCAACCATCGAACCCTTCGCGTTATACAAGAACGTTTCGACAAACAAGGACCTTCGGGACGCCTCCACGAAAGCCGAGGAGCGTGGGACGGACGAGCGCCGAGTAGAAGTGGCTCCTGGATAAGATGTTGCTCGATGTGACGCGGGCGGGGTTGGCGCTTGAGCGGATGGAGGATAAGCAGACGCACAAGAGGCTGAAGGACGAGCTTTCGGATTGGAATTCACGGTGCGGGATCTGATTGTGTGTGCGTGTCTATGCGAGTGCTGAATCGAGCGCGCGATGATTTGGACAGAAAAACTTCAACGAGAGAGCGTACATTGCTTGACTGTGCGCGCGGCTCGATCTGATTCTCTCTCATACCAAGTGAGGTTTGCCCATCTATAACAACTTTTACATTTCTGACTACGGTACGCTAATGCACTCCTCCATCCTCGTCTGATCGTAATCCAGCTAGATATCACGATCGCCTCTACGTTGAATTTTTCCTGCCAAACCTTGATGCGCTCGTCAAGGACTAGTTCCCAGTGTCTGTTTGTCTCAGCAAATCTTGATATATACCAGAACCTACTTGCAATCCAATTCGTCGGAGTCGAGGATGATGCACGGGATGTCTGGCACCCCGGTGAGTTGTTTGAAATACGCTTTGTGAGCCAGCTGTGACAGGGTGACTGACGTCCATGCAGAGGTCCACCAGTTTGTAGTGTTTTTGAGAAAAGTGGCAAGGATGAATCGGGTTTCGTTGGGCACTGTTACCTCGGCTTGTTCTCTCGTGGTAAGTGTCGTGACATAGACCATCCTTGAACGTACGCTCGTGATCGAACATCACACTCGCACGCCGCCTTGTAGGTCTATTGCCAGGCTAAGAGTTGGCCAACAGGAAGAGACACTACCCGCTGACGGCCACGCCAGTGCTCAGAACTGCTGAGTTCGGACGAGTTGTGCTTGTTCCACGGGACGGCGGTCACGCGCGATTTCGTGGAGGCACCGTCGCAGATGCTCGAGAATTGATTAGTTATAGTTGATTGGGGTGTTCGCGCAGAACATGTACGAGACGGTGTTCAAGAAGACCCCGCTGGATCCTGATCTTGGCAAGCTGTACCGCGACAAGATTTTGCTCGTGGGCGGCAGAGCTGGGACGATATGGATTCGCCCAAGGTACGTCAAGCGTGTCGTGGGTAGACACAAATTTCGTGTCAACGACGGGTTGCCGTGCGATGTACATAGGACTTTTCAGTGCGCGAGCCGAACCCGAAGGCGTTTACCGAGGAGATCGAGAGTGATAGGAAGCGGCGTGCTGGTGAGAAGTTGTGAAAGAAGAAGACAATGTCTGTTGATACATCGGACAGGGTGGGATCTAGCAACGTGGGGGACTTTGACTTCGAGGCGATGCATGCACAGCCTGATGGCTGTTGACATGGACACGCGGTACTTGCAGGTTCGTCCTTCCCACCGCCGCTTAGCGCTGATCACTGGAATCCCATTATACTTTCCAAGAGACGTTTTCATAGCAGGAGCGGTGAGCATATCGACAAGACGTTCGAATGACATTGGACGAAAACATAATGTGAAGGGTTCGACGTTCCTCTAGTCACAATGTCTATCAAAGGTGATGAAACAGAGGCCATGGAAAGCGGAATATACCCGGAAACGGGCGACGACACGGGTGGACCCTCCCCCCGCATAGTCACGGTTGATCAGAGGGACACAAACCTGATCAAAATCGAACATCCGGATAGGGTGTTTTCTGTCGCGTTTCTCGCAGGCGGGAAGGAGGTCGTGAGCAGTGGAATAGAAGGGAGTATTCGACGATGGCGAACGGAAGATGGCATGGAGGTAGGAATGCCAATGGGTGGTGGAAGCATCGTGAGGGATCTCGTCGTGTCACGAGACGGCAGGTGGCTGGTGACTGGGACGCAGAATGGTCAAGTTATGGTCTGGAATTCGACGAGCTTTGAGAAGGAAAACGAGTTCAACGCACACGACTGGGCGGTGCGAGCAGTGGACATATCTACGGATGGTACGAAAATCGCGACTGGATCGATGGACAACACGTTCAGTGTCTGGTCGTTTCCCACGGGGGAACGACTGCTCGGGCCTTTGGGACACGCCGACGACTCCTGGGTGACCGCTGTCAAATTCTCTCCGGACAGCAAAGTCATTGCAACTGCCACGTGGAATCGCGAGTCCATTCGTATTTACGACAGTCTTGATGGCACCCTCCTCAAAGACTTTCCAATTCAAGTATGCTCGGCATTCAATGGATCCCTCGCATGGACGGGCAGTGGAAAGCAACTCTTTGCCACATCTGTCAATAGTAATATACAATGTCTCGATGTGTCCTTCAAGACGGCGCTCTCACAATGGTCTATTCACAGCGATGACAGTCCATACTGCATCACACTAGCATGCGACGACGCCTGCATAGCAGTCTCTGCCAACTCATCCGTCTCGTTCTGGGATACTACAACACATCAACAAATCGGACCTGTCATTGACTACCCTTATCATGTCTCGTTCATGGCCATCTCGGAAAGCTACGATATAGTGACCGCGGGTGAGAAGACAATCACGCTCCGTAATTTGCATGGTGTCCTGCCACCATCATACCTCAAACATGTGAGTATATGCATCTTGAAGTGACTTTATTATCTGAGACCACTGTCCTGACGTCCAACGTCCAACAGAAAGAGCTCGTCGAATCCCATTCGGACAGCAATGTTGACTTACTGGAGGTATGAGTTCGTTCCTTTCCTGTTCGAAACATGCCATCATACGGCGCAGGTGGAGCTCCCACCCACAACGCCTACGGCTGACGATCAGTTCAACTACGACGAGGTTCGTGCCAATCCATTCCGACTTTACTGCCGTGTTGACACTACGGCAGG